>JASDQU010370677.1:66344-80757 GCA_032191745.1 Picea mariana | reverse complement strand
GAAAAAGACTGCCTATCATTTCGAAGAAGAAGAGGTTTTCTCCCTTTATGGGTTTCCTCGTGAAAATTTGTCTCTATGTGTATTTTATGTGTGACTGATGATCTTTACTCTTACTGTCCATATGCTGTATGTTGGTTGATGACACATAAAGAAATCTTAATAATTGTTTAAAAGGCGTAAAATTGTTTAAGCTTATAAACAACTGATTCCCCCCCCCCCCTCTCAGTTGTTTTAGTATTTCCAACATAGAACACACAAGGTATAACCCTCGTGGCACTCCCAACCAACCAACTAACAATGCTGATATGGAACAAAGCCGAGAAGAAGCAATAGAACCCACTGCGCAACCATCAATAACATGAACAACCCATACCCAAGTGAAACAATGTGTAGTGACATAAGGCGCATCAAACCCATTAAATCCCATAAAAGCCAAAGACCGGGTATGGTGATACAAATGCGTGAAGACAACCAACCACTCTAGACCAAATAAAACCCTCCAACTAAAATGGGCAAGGATGACAGAGAGCCTTTATGGCTGCTAACACTCAGAACGACCAATAACGCTACGACTTCAAACATTATCGTAGTGGAAGCCACCAACAATTCATTCCAAAAAATTATCACAAATTTACACAGTTTCCATACTTAAGGAAAGCACAAACCCATACATCCGAGCCAATATGTATTTCATAACTAGAGTAGACTCATGGATGGTAAAAAAAAGACATATCTGTAATCAAAAGAACCTTAAAAACGCGAGTTGGCTGAGAGATTCTCCCTCTGCTTGAAAGTCGGAGCCTAACCACAACAAGCACAATTGAACAATAGCCCGAATAAGGTGGCGGCTAGTGGAAGGAGTAAGGGTGACATGCAATAAATGCACGTTTCCTCCACCCTCCGGTCATTAAATTCCTTAGTACACACCTGCTATTAATCCATTAACCATTCAATTAAACCATTCAAGGGTGCTTCCAAGGAAAACATCGTAACAACTGTGTAAACTGGATTGTTATTGACTAACAATGCTTTGCAGGAGTGTCACTGTGGCAGACTGATCCAACATTTTATTTGACCAAATTAATTAAAAGATGGTAGGAAACAAAATCATGACAGAAAAAATTGCAATTTTAAAACAACAACAATAAAAGACAGAAATGAAAAAGCAGCAAGAAATGTTTTAACACAGAAGGCATAAGTCAAACTACTGTAAAGCAGAAAAGAGAAGCAAAAAATTGAAAGTAGAGCTAGGATACTAGTATACAGATAATTTGAACAACATTAGAACTTTTCACGTCAGTCCCTCGTAATGTTTCAAACGAGAACCGTTAGTGCTGCAGGAAAAAAATTGCTCCTGTAAATCCTTTGGAATGTAAGAGTTAGTGTCCAGGACAAAAGCAATTTTGAAAGGACCTAGAAATAACACTTGGAACTCTGAAGTGATTATCAACCCCTTAACATATATGATTAGATCATCAAGGTAGATATGGATACTGATCAATTCATCAAGATTTGTGTGTATAGGTATTTTAAAAACAGTACTTGCATCAGGTAAACCATAAAACAAGCATTTATAAGTCACGGTACCCCAATTTTCGATAAGAGTGGTTTTGTGAACATCTGCCCCTTTTCCCTTGATTTTACTGTAACCAAAAAAATTGTCAAGTAGGGGCCTCATTTGTGACCTTACAAATTGTTGCAGAATCATTTTCATATTGGAGGGAGGAAAAGGATTTCTCATAATAGCTTGAATGAAAGTGATAAAACTAATGGAGGTTCTAATACGATCAACAGTCTTCGAAACATGTACCCAATTGGAAACCCATTCAGAGTAGACTGGAAAAATAATCCCAGCCTTTAAGAAATTTTCCAACTCCCTTTGAAAAGTTTCTTTAAATGCAGAGTTAATAAGTATTTGTTTTTTCCTATCTGGTTTCATACCTTCCTTTATGTGAATAGCATGTTGTGTAAGACCATGATCAAAACCACGAAGATCCTCATAAGACCAAGAAAAAACATCTTGAAATCCACCAAGTAGTTTGGAAAACCTCATTTCTTCTTTATCAAAACATTTGGCACCCATTTTAACATTCTTTGAAGACTCAAGTGCCCCAATGCTCAAGGAGATGGTTTCACCCACCTTCCTTCATAAATCCTCTTCTTTCTGTTCTTCTTTATTGCCTACACCACTCGATGAAGACAAACTCTCAAGAGGAGTCAAGCCCGTAGGAATCTTGTCGTCTTCTATGGATATAATTTCCATGGGCTTAGGAGGTTCATCTTGAATGAAATCACAACCACTCTCATATTTAGGGAGGGCTTGCCAAGATTCTACATCATCAGGGATATGTGGAAGATATAGAGATTGAAAAGAAAAATCAGGGTTGTGAGGCAAAGGTTGTTGATTAGAATAAGATGCAAAGATAGCCAACCAATCAACCATTGAATTTAACTCCCTCTTAACATGAGTGACGTTGAAAGATAATAGGTTCAAGATAAGTGCCCAAACAGTTTGTGTATATTGTTCCATCAACTTGTTGCTAGGAGAGTAAATTTTACGTACTAGGTTCACCACAAGATCAAAATCTCCAAAATATGAAAGGTGACCACAACCGATATTATAGGAATTTTCAATGCCTAATAATAAAGCTTCGAATTCAATGACATGGTTTGTACAAACAAACTCTAACATGTAAGCCAATTTATGAATTTTCCCTACAGGGTAAACCAAGATAATGCCATCACCATTACCTTCATTAGAGCGTGAACCATCAAAATGCATGTGCCACATATCATCATCTAAATTGATTTGTTCCAAAGGAATATTATCCTCCTCAACAAATATGGAACACACTCCTAAGTCTTCCTCGATATAGTTTACACTAGGTTGTGGAACACTCTCTATGTAGGGTGAAATCCTTCCCTCTCTAAGGATTATAATGTTCTTACCATTCCGAGGAATGGATAAATGTGTCCCATCGAGTGAGAGGTATCCATATGTTAAGGCTTGCCAATCTCTTCCCAAGATAATTGAGTAATTGCTTACAGGCATATCGATTACCTGAATACTAAGGGTTGTCCTTATTTCAGGGTGTGCGCACAAAACTAAGGTTACATCTTTAATCTCACCTATGGTTGTTTGTTGTAGGGTCTTATAGGAGAGCATGCTTTTGGCATTTTCATTTGTACAAGACAAGCCTAGCTCTTCCATAATAATCTTTGACATCACACTTGGGCTCGAACCACCATCAATGAGGCAACAATGAGCGATCTTATCCATAATCTTTACAAAAATATAAAAAGGGGGATTTTTTAGAGGGTATCTAAAGTTATGTACACCTACTTTATTTAAATATGAGTCCTCTTCATTTACCTCTTTAGAGAGGTTGTCTACAACGAAATCTTTCCCTTCCATGAATTGTTTTAGATGCATCTATTGTTCAGGGACGAAAACCATGTCTAGAAGGGTTGCATCTCCTTTTTTGATGTTGGAAAACTGATTTAAGATATTGTACTTGGAAGAGGGGAGAGGGGAAGTAATTCCTTGACTCTCAGGAACCTTAGGAACCTGAATAGTAGTAGCGGGTGAGGATGAGCTTGGGCTAGAAGAATTATGGGGAGGATCAAATTTTCCCTTGGGATCATAGACTTTGTTCCTAATATTGATGATCATTACATCTTCTGGCTCTGCAAAATATAGGACAATGATAGTAGCTTCTGGTCTCTTACCAAAGATCTTATCTCTGGAACTCTTCTTTACCTTACATGTGGTTTCCTTGTGGTGTTCCTCGCAAAATTTACACCAACTTCAAGGAAAGATAACTTTAGGCTGAAAATTATTTTCAACCGAATTTCTAAAGGGGGGTGCAGAAGAGGATGAAGATCCAAGGGTGAGAGGGGAGACAGTTCCTTTTCACTCAAATGCTATCATATGATTGTTCATATCTTGTACTAGCTGTAAGAGGGTAGACATGTCTATCTGTATAACTAATTCTCCCTGGGGAAGACTTGTTATTTCAAGTTGTTCTTCATCTGAGCAAGTATGCAGAGCAGAACCAAGATTACCAATGGATTTTCCCTCAAGCGTATGATGGTAGGGGGAAGGCAATGCATTGTAGTAATGCATGAAAGTGGCTTGGTTCTGAGGTCAAATGAATTTAAGGATTTGATTGTATAACTTGGTGAAATGCAAGTTGAAGGACTTGATGGTCTCACCATCCTTATAGGTGATGTTATTGTATTCTCATAACTTCTCAGGTGGGCTTTTAGATTTCCCATAAGTGGATCTGAACCAATAGATTAACTCCTCCCGAGTAGAAAAAATATTAGGAGGAAGGTCAAAGAAATCAACCACAACCTTTTCTTCCAAGGAATTGACAAATAAGCGCATGCAAGTATCATTGTCATTGGCCCCTATGTTATGACAAGCATTAGAAAATGCTACCAGGTGTTCGTTTGTAGTGACAATGTTATTTCCTGAAAACCTAGGAAGATGTTCTTTGAATTTAGGAAGTGGAAGAGTAGCAGGTGCTCGGTTAAGAGGAGAGGACACATGCCACGGTGTGGTTATGGCGTTTTCTTCAAACTGAAAAAGCCCATACTTTTTAATAACTTTGGTGGGATTGGTGGTATATTGGATAGGGATATGGTGGTTGTACAAGCTACCAATTACTGATGAAGATGAAGACTAAGAAGATGGAGCACTTCTAGTGCCACCATAGCCACCACTAGATGGCATCTTGTGGATGATAGATGAGGGAAAGAAAGACGAACTGGATGAATCAGACAAAGTTCTCCTTAGAGAACTTCATTGGATAGATAACACAACGTTCCTTCTTCTTATTTCAACAATAGGATTAATTTCAGGTGATAAGCCTCTTCTTCTTCTAGAAACACGAGAGTCTAAGGACATGAAAAAAAGGCCAAAACTGAAGAAACAAGAAGGTTACTGCTGATTTCTAGGATGTCTACGTCTAGTTTCCAATCATTCTTGAGCGCTAATATCTCGTTCAATTGTTGCCCATGAATGGTTAAGCTCAGCACGTGTATTGGCAGTGTCTAAAATGGTATTAAACCGATTCAAAGAAATGATGGTCTGATCTTGAAGACCGAGCTCAATATTCGGTTGCCTTGCAGCATACACAGTTATTAAGAAATAAAATAGTCAAAGAATCAATATCAGAAAAATAGATGTATCGATGAAAATCGAGTATAAAAATTAACCAGAGAGATATCGAATATCTCCCCAGTATGGTCGCCAAAAAAATGTTGAGGAAAAGATATGAAATGATCTTACTCGAGCATTTTCAGATTCTACTTGGCTAAAGAAAAATATATGGGAATATCACCCTATGTTTATAGCCATCAAAAATAAAATCCCAACTCACAAGTATTGATTACAAGTGCTTAGGCTAGTCTTTTCACAATTAAAAGCTTGTTGGAAAATTCATTTTAATATGATTTTCTAAATATAACAGTTGTTGAAATAAATGTAGAGAAAGAAGTAAAGACACCAAGATGATAATCAAGACAGATGAGACATAAATCAATCCTTTATTTCATTCCAATTCACCAAAGAGTCATTCTTTTTACAAAATTTCATGCAGAAATTTCGGACCAAAGTCAAACTTAGACATCCCCGATGGAACATACAAAAGGACCTCTGATAGAAAATAAAAAATTGAACTCTAAAATCTGGATCAACTTGCCACAGATTGTTGCCCACTCGACTATGCGCAATAGCCTTTGTCAGTCATGAAAGCTAATTCACAAACAAACAAGTCTACACAAACTATCAAAGATAGATCAATACCTTTGAAAAACAAGTGTTTAAATGATGTAATTCAGCCCCAAATCTTGTTGTCTACAACAAGACCTTACTATCATAAATAATAATTAGGCTTGTGATAAATTAAGGAATGAATCAAAACTGAACTATCTCAGCATAAAATCAAAGATCAAACCTCAGTATGCTTCTCCGTCTATCCTCTTCTTGTTCCTCCCTTTCCTTTTGCCTTTAAGCAAATTGGAATTGGTTGAAGTAGTTGAACTATTTCATTAGTTAAGTTAACTAAAGACTCAACCAACTTTTTAGTTAGGGGGAAAAGTAATAATCATAATAAGGGTTATAAATAAATAATAACTAGTATGTGGGACCCCTTGTGACTCCCTTTAGCCTCTTAACAATCATAACATAACTAATTAATTAAGCAAAACACCCCTCCTTGTGACTGCCATCATCACATTAACAATTGACAATTTATCTCATTGATATTTGAAATTATTTTCAAAAAATATATTACTCATATATCCAAAGAAAACATGTTGTCCAAAACTTCTAAAGTCAATTGTCATCAACAATAAATAACATAAAAACTCAAAAACCATATTTCCCACTCTGAGATGCAATCTTTCCTTGATTGTTGTTGTCACCCTTCAGATTTTTTGAATTTTCCTTTGGCTGCTCTGATCCTTTAGGCCTAATATCATTGATCATGTGAGAACAATCATCCCTCAAATGCATCCTGGAAGACATGGATTTATCAGAGCCATTGGAGGGTGAGGAAGGGGCAACAATGGTTTTTCCTTTGTCCAGGGTATGGTGGGCCTTAGTTTTCAACCTTTTGCTAGCGTGAGGGGATTGAACTAGTGAGTGGATAGGTGCATCTTGGACAATCTGGTTGATAGGCGGGGGAGAAGGTAAGGACAAATTGGGCCATCCATGATGTTGGGAAACTGCTGGGTGGAAAATCTCCTGCCATACGTCATTTTTAGGAACCTCGGGTTTCAATGAGACATGAGGGGGAACGAGAATACCAGGGGCTTGTGGAGCTAGGAAGGGAGATCTTCTAGGCCTTCTTGGGCCTCTGTTCCAATTACCTCTCCCTCTATTGCCTCTGCCATGGCTACCTCGACTGAAAAAACTCATTCCTACATGCATGATTGATTATAAAATAGTCCCTTTACAACCATACATGACAACTCCTTAAAAATATGAAATAGATTTTGGCTCAGCAACATATTAGACTCGTGCAATCCAATCCATACAAATTGTTTAACTGTTGTCGATGAGCAGATGGCGAACAAAGGTTCTGGGATATGCGAGGGGTTTGTATTGAGTGAAAAATGATAAAATGAGGGGGAATAAACATGGTTACTTCTCAAAGACAACAACAATCAACTCTAATGCAAATCGAAGAAAATATCACTATAATCCAAACAAGAAACTGCGACTTCAAACTTCTTCAATACATAATTCCTCTTGACTGTAATTAAATTTTAGAACATGGAGTGAAAAAATAATGTGGGAAGGCGAAGGGGTTGTAATTAGCGGAAAGCGAAATAATGGTAGGGAAAGAGAGCGAGTATTGTTCATAAAATTAATTAAGTAATCCATACAATCATTCCAAATCAATGTAAAAGATCAACACCAACAAAAATGATCACTGTGCAAAAAGAACAACTACTGTGTAAAATTTAAACAATTATGTGCATTAACTTGCTCATTGTTCATAGTCAATCTGTAACACAGTGTCATCAAAACAAGACAATATGCATTCCACAACAACCTGTAGAGGAGCTCGACTCTTCTCATTTATCCATTTAACATTTTAAAACAATTCCAAAATGAATACACAGTCAATTATTTCCACTCTGTTCAACACCAACTCATCACCCACTGCCAACAATTATTTCAATCATCAAATACATACACAAAAATCGTGCCCTATCTTGTTCTCTAATTCATTTAATAATTAGATTGTAATGAAATTATACTGTCACGGATCCTGTGCTTATCTTTGCTAGGAAACATGATATTCATAAATGCACATAACGGACAACCACATACATCCATCAATATTTTAAATGCAAACACCTTGACTTGTCATTTAAACTCATAGACAACCATCACCATTTAACACATACTATGTTGTGGAACACACATGCATTCGATAAAACGCAAGAGCACTTCCGTGACTGCACAGGTCCAACTACTATGAATCTAAACAACCATAATGTTGGGCTATCAATAAATATAACTAGGTAGAAACAATAAGCCTCATCAAATTGCAACAAAACCATTTTGTTTTAAAAACCCCGTGACCATCTCTGAGGGCACAACCAATAATATCCATAGCATACACAGTGGATGGCCATACCATAATTGCCACGATTGCAATACTCCCATGGAAATTAAAACACACAGTCATAATAATCAACAACTCAACCTAACATGATGTAGGAACACCACACATACCCACGCAATAGGCACAAAGCAATGCTGTGACTTGATCAATTAAAAACAATGTTGGGTTATCAATTCAATAATCACAAAGACAACGACTGTGTATTCGATTTAACAAATCATCCAATCAACCATGCTGAGCTTATCCATTCAATTATAGTAACAAATTAAGTGACTAGATACCAAAACCAACACCATTGTCACACAATCAATGGGGCCAGCCAGTAATCAACTCTATTGACAATACACCACCAATCCATAACAACCCATAGTATACCCAATAGGCCATAACGGTCCCCTCTATCAACACTCGGGCTTGAGAAATCAAGGGTTTTCTCTGTGGACCAACACAAGGAGACTAGAGTCGACTCCTCTGATTCGGGAAAACCTTTGAGACCAACGGTGCACACACAGGGTATATCACAATTGACTTTGTAGATAGGCTGAAAATTCCTGTGATCGGAGAGACTATGAATAGAGAAGTCAGGCTCCATTTTGGCCTTGTAACAATACTTAGCACACACAGGGTATAACCCTCATGGCACTCCCAACCAACCAACTAACAACGCTGAGATGGAACCGAGCCAAGAAGAAGCAATAGAACCCACTGCACAACCATCGGTAACATGAACAACCCATACCCAAGTGAAACAATGCATAGTGATAGAAGACGCTTCAAACCCATTAAATCCCATAAAATCCAAAGACTGAGTATGGTGATACGAATGCGTGAAGACAACCAACCACTCTATACCAAACGAAACCCTCCAACTAAAACCAGGAAGGATGAAAAAGAGCCTTTATGGTTTCTAACACTCAGAACGACAAATAATGTTGTGACTTCAAACATTATCGTAGTGGAAGCCACCAATGATTCATTCCAAAAAATATCACAAATTTACACAGTTTCCATACTTAAGGAAAGAAAAAACCCATACATCCGAGCCAATATCTATTTCATAACCACAACAGACTCATGGATGGTAAAAAGAATACATACTTGTAATCAAAAGCACCTTAAAAACGTGATTTGGTCGAGTGGTTCTCCCTCTGCTTGAAAGTTAGAGCCTAACCACAACAAACACAGTTGAACAATAGCCTGACTAGGGTGGTGGCCAGTGGAAGGAGTAAGGGTGTCGTGCAGTAAATGCACGTCGCCTCCACCCTCCAGTCATTAAATTCTTCAATACATGCTAACCATTAATCCATTAACCATTCAATTAAACCATGCATTGGAATTAGCATCTATCACTTGTCAAACGCACCACCCACATCATATATTACCATTTCCAACCATACGATAATGCATATTAACCATGTCTTTGTATAACTCAATAAATCACATAGCTATTAAATTGTTACCTAGGATTATCAACGATCATTTCAATTTCAATGCATGTAGATTGGTATATTAGCATAGTTTTTTCATTTGTTTATATTGCTTTTGCCCTTTTCCAACTGCTCTTTATGTATTGTTACTAGCATGTCTGTTGTGTAGGTGTCAAAGTAACAAATCTAGGAACAAATAGCAATGGTAGCAATGGATAACATAGGCAATCATAACATGCGATTAAAGCTTAGAACAAAACATAACATGCCTTACCCATCATTCACTTGTCATGATTAGAACCAACACATAACATGCCTTATTTATTTCCAATAGAAATCAGATTTCATCAATGATGTAAGCAATGTCGAACAACATCATAACCATGAAATAAGAACTAGACCTAACCTTATAATCTACAAGGGGGTCCCACATACTAGTATTATTTATATTGTTAGCTTATAATAATAGACTTTAGCAATATTTTGCGGGCAAAACCTCATTGCGATTTCAATCGTCAACACCAGGTACCTGTGTTAAAGGAAGGCCATGCTCAACAACTCAGATAAAAAACATGTGAGGGAAGCAAACCATGAAGGTATGCCTACTACACATCAAAACAAACTACTCGTATGCAACAATGTCCTGACAAATGTGATCTATAACTAATGATGATGGAGCAATAGCAACAACAACAACAAGAACTATCATAACAAAAAAGGAGTAGCGAAATGGAATCAAACTCAAATAGCTGAAGAAGAAGTCTGAATCCCATGATGATCGACTATCAAACTTGGAGAATGAAGAGTTTCCCATGTCCATACTAGTATTCATGGTGGGTGAGGCGCACTATGGCCAAAATATATGATGGCCTACCAACACTAAAAGACAAATTCAAAATGTAACTGCATAGTATTCATTAAATCATAAAAAGTTATGTTGTCCTTGTTCTCTTATCATTACAAAGGGGATAACGACAAAAGTTTGTAAATGAAAGGTCATAGGGGGAACACGGAAGGCCAAGAGTCAAGTTGAACTTCAATAAATATGGGGATTGTATCCAAGTACAAGGATTTTGTTTCTTGGAGATTGCATGCACTATTACTGAAACGTTTAATGAGGAGAAGCATGTTTGGCCAAGCCATTTTATGGAGAAATCAAATTCTTGTGTTGGAAATATTGTGGACTACTCCTTTGCGTTTTTCTCAACAGTTAGGTTGTGTAAGGATGTACTTCATATTGGAGACTACTCTTATGTAAGATGGCTGCATTGTTATTTCTATTCTTCAAAGAATATTTGTTTAAATTTATGGGCATATAACTGTAAATGATTGTTTAAATGCTATACTATTATGTGTTTGCATTTATTTGTTCATATTTTTATCTTTGATTTGTGTGGACTATTTCTTGGGCCATTGATAGGAGCATGGTTGGTTCTATGTTCTCTTTCTGGTTACCTTAGTTTTGTTCGAACGCATGCATCTTAGATTAGCTTCATTTCATTATTTAACTTAGAAACCTTCATTGGTGGATCAGGCTACAACTGGTAAACCCAAAACCAGAAATGGTTGTTGGGATAGAATCTGGATGGGTTCCCTATTCCAAATGGTGAGAGGTCTAATTAGCAATTCTTATTGGGGGATAACCCCTGCTGTTGACAAAGGGAATTTTTCGTGCGTCAACAAGAAGGTACACAACATTTACAACCATGATACCATTTTGTTACAAGACCTGCGATGTTATCGTATATAAAGCATGTTAGTGTAAAAAATATAGTTGCTTAAATTCATTGATCAGTGGTTGGAGGTAGATATCCATTCCTTTCACTTGTTTCCACCTGGGACTAGAAGAGCCAACATAAGATGTTTATTCTTTATGGAAAACCATGGGGGGTATTGTTATTGATCATTACCACTGGCTAAACAAAATAGTTGGTGTTTTGTAGGGAATATGAGTTAACTCCATCCATAGCTATACTCAATATAGGCTCTTTACTTTATCCTTGAATCTATTGGGCCATGTATCCTCTATATGCTTCATGGCTATTGAATTTGCTTGGATTCACATAACTCCTGGCTCATTTCTATGTGAGGCATGCTAAAGTGGATCTGGTGGTGCACTTCATGAGAACATCATGAATACAAAACGTAATTCCATATTTCCATAATAAATAATATTTTATTTACTATTCATTTTACATATTTACTTGACATCATATGAAATACAACACATGTATATAAATACATGTGGGTAATGATAAGTCATGTTCTTTCCAAAGGTCATGAATTATCATTGACTTATCATTTACTTATCATTTACATTATAATGTCTATTTACATAATAACAAACCTATAGCTTTTTAGATCTAGGGGAATCGGTAACTGGCCAGGATTACCTGGGCGAGGCCTAGATTCAAATCTGGTTGGTTGCCACTATAAACACTAGGCTAGTGCCAACATCCCACAAGCTAGCGCCTAGTAGGAAAATTATGACTTAGCAAGGACCGAGACGTCTACGAGGGGGGTGTCTATCCTTCCAGTATTATCACAACGGGTCGTGCTTCATCAAGGATTTGAAGTCAGATGGGGAGCATTCAAGCACTACTTTCCAACCATCTTGCCAAACCACCTCAACCTATAACATATTATTAAATAATAAGAAATGTAATATACTAAGTATATTACAAGTCTTCCTCCCTTAAAAATGCTTTGTCCTTAAAGCATACTTATAAAAGACTTATCTCTTTCTCTGGCTTATACTATTGTCTCTTGATTCTTCATTCTTGAGTTAATGATTATTGAGGACCTGAGATGATAGAATCATTTAAGCACTGAGCAGAACTATCGAATTGTAAAGGAGTCTGCCCACCCTAATTAGATCTCATGCGAAAATGTGTGTTTATATGGTTCTTGGAAAAACTTGATGTATTTTGACTCCCATGATAGCTTCTACTTTGAGCACCACATGTAGTGGAAGTAATATTCTTCGGAATATTGATCATTTTTTTTGTTGATACATTGATTGGTTGAAGTATCGACTTTTGTGATTAGGATGTCAATAAGGCATCCTTGCAACTTGATCTTTACGTCTTATACTTGTATCTTTTTATTGATTAACTTTTGGAATTGAGTCTTCTTTGTACCCCTGGCTTATTTGTACTTCGACATTTGAATACCCCTTTACATTAGTTGGATTTTCATCCTTTTGAGTTGTAAGGTTGATTGGATTTGTATTGATTCCTTTATCCATAATTGAGATGTTTACATCCAGAGACTTATCTAGTTCCATAGGTTCAGTCGTTGTCTCTTTATCAACTAATGATTATTTGTTGATAAGTTGATCTAAGTTGTTCTGTAGCGACTTCTTATCACTCTTTAACTTCTCAATTTGTGTGAGTAAACTTCGATTATGAACCCTTAGGCATAAAAATTCTTCTTCATTATTTGATTTTTCGACTTCACTTATAATATCTTGATTCTCTGGCTTTTCATCTTTCATATTTTTAATTTGTTAAATCACTTTCCGATCAAGGTTCCTTAGGCATGAGATTTCTTCCTCTTTTTTTGTTAATTTCTCTTTGAGACCTTGATTTTCTTGTTCTAAATTTTCATTCTCTTGTTTCTTGTCTTTTGACTTCCTGATTTTTACTAGTAAATTTTGATTATGATTTTTTAATCATGATATTTCTTCATCTCGCTCTAGTAAGTCTTTGTCCATTTTTTTTTTAAGTTCTTCAATTTGTGCAATGAAATCTTGATTTCTCTCTTTGAAGTAAAGATTAATTCTCTTTGTTAACCTATTAAAATATTTATCTATCTCAATTTCCAACTGTAATTTGCTATTGGTGTCTTTATAATTTCCTGGTTCATCTTTTAATATTAGTGATTGCCTTTGTGAAATTATCTTGATATTCTTCCATAATAAATGGTTTCCCACAAATTGGACAAACGGGACCATGATTTTTAAAAATTGTCATATACACAAACTCCATTTCACAATAAGGGCATTTAGTCCAAAATTTAGATTTATATATTGAATTCATTGTTCACGGTTTATTTTTTTACCCCGATTATTCAATATATGTCTCCTTTATAAATATATATTCCTCCTTTGAATAACTTGAATATTACTTCGATTGCCTTCCAACTTAATCAAATGTACTAAACACCTTTAATAATTCCCTTTATCTTTTAAACCTTATCACTTTATTTAAAATAACTTTGTAATTTATGAAAAAACATCTTTTATTTTAATACCCTCTCTTCTTACTTTTCCTTTATAGGCACATTATCACTTTGCTAAAATATCTTTTGACTTTGGTTGAATTAATATTACTCCAAAAGACTTAGGTCATTGACTTTTTATTTTGGCTTCAACCCCACATGTAAAAAAATTGTAAAAAGTTACTACTCTAAATTCTTTTTAATATGGTAGGGAAATACCATGGGCCAATGGTTTACCCAACATTTTCAACATTTTTTTTTTCCTTTGCGCAACTATCAGACAAGACATTATCACTCAGAAGTGCCTTATCTTTGAATAATTTTCAATTAGTGGGCAATAGAAATGTACACTATCATTAAGCATGAATAAAATCAACTCTTTTCTTCCTTCATTGTGTATCAAGATTCCTTAAAAAATTAGGGGACTTAATGGTTAGTTACCTCAAAAGTGTCAAGAAACACGTGTTTGACATACCATACATTTATTTCAAGTTGTATAGTAACATTGTTGTCCCTAGCTGAGTAGACCTTGAACCTTGTACTCGACCAAAGAGAGGGGTGGTGGAAGCAGATTTAAGGCTTTCGTAGAAGGTATATACGACATTAGTGTCATCCCCT
>JASDQU010370677.1:25999-40951 GCA_032191745.1 Picea mariana | reverse complement strand
TGGTAACAATGCCTTCCGTTTAGATTTGCCTCCTTATATGCAAATGTATGCAGTTGTTAATGTTGAGAATTTGAAATTGTATGAGCCTCCTTTGATCGATGATCAAGAAGAGCATGTTCAGATTCCATCTATAGATGATTTTTCCCCAGAATATCTTACAGAACCGCATGAAGACACCATCCTTGACATGAGAATGAGAACATCAAAACGAGAAAATGTGGAGTATCTTCGAGTTGGTCTTAAAGGTACAAATCCAAGCAAAGCCAAGTGGATTGAGGTTGGAAAGGTGAGGGAGCTATACCCTCATCTTCAAATAGACTGAAAATAGTCTTTTGGAGGTCCAAAATCTTTTCAATGGGGAGGTGTGATCCAGGGGATCAAACTTTGCTCAAAATTCAAAGTGCTCAGAATCGCTTCAAATCAAATGGGAGCGTAGGTCTAGTCATTACGAACTCAATGCAACTTGTTTGGGTTCAAACAGACATCGGGAGAGAGAGATATCATGTTCTGTTCAAAACGACAAGCAGGCAAAAACAAGGGATGCTAACTGTACAATCCGTACAGTCCGTACGGATGTTGACATGGCATGTATGTATAACACGTGGCAGAACTGACCGTACAACACGTGGAATTCATTGGTTGGAAGATGTGGTCGAATGAGCATTGGACACGTGGCATCTTGGTGGATAATAGTATGGTGACACATGGCCCAATCAATGGCCACCACGTGTCACCTGGTCGGTGGTTTAAAAGCTTTGCAACCGGCAGGACTTGACCCCACGACCTCTGGGCAAGGGAAGAGACTTGGGAAGGGCCTCCAATCGGTGCACCACTGTATGAACCTTGTTATATATATGGTTTTGAATATATTAAAGTTTGAGTTGGTGTATGGTTGGCGCGGGGGTCCGGGCTAGGGCTTAGCCCCAGCCCCCGGTCGCATATAACATTACCATATGACCCGTGGTCACACCGTATGCACGCACGTGGTTTTATATTGTGGTTCAAATGGTTATACAACCAACGCCCACCACTTGTCCATTATTTATTCACCTTTGGGACGGAGCCCCGTTTTGCGTTTGTGCGTGGTCACATGGGCCACACGACCTCGACCTTGGTGGTTAGGGGCTAGGCGCACCCATAACCATCCTACAATTTGCACGGTTTGTGCGGTTGCGCTCGGTACTGGGTTTTAATGCATAAAAGCACGTGGGGGCTAGGTTGAGGCAATAAGGGTGCATTTTAGCGATCCAGAGACAGCAAGTTTGAAGGGGAACTTCTAGGAAGCCTATCTTCTTCAATTTTTGGCCAAACGAGGTGTCGAAAAAGCCCAGCTAGGGGTTTTTGGATGTTCTGGAGCCATTGGAGCCATCTATTTGGCATTTTGAGCATTGTAAAGCACATTTTTGAGCACTTTGAGAAAATAATACAAAAGATCCATTGGAAGCTGGACCAGGAGATGTAGCCCAAGAGAGGGGTGAACTCCTTTATCATTTAGTGTGTTATGTGTTTTCTGTTCATTGTTTATTGTTGTTGTTATATGCATATTGAATGAGTAATTTTCCATAAAAGTTGTGTTGCAAATTGATCCATTTGCATTTTAACACATAAAATAAAACTTGCAAATATTTTCAAGAATACAAGTCTTCTTCATTTTTAGATCAATTTGAAGTTTAAATAGTTGAATCTCTCATGCCATAATCTACTAGTATCATCAACATGTGTCAATAGTAA
Organism: Picea mariana; assembly: GCA_032191745.1. Classification (NCBI taxonomy): domain Eukaryota; kingdom Viridiplantae; phylum Streptophyta; class Pinopsida; order Pinales; family Pinaceae; genus Picea; species Picea mariana. The sequence goes on along the minus strand of JASDQU010370677.1, from coordinate 39,220 downwards.
AGGAGAATCAAATTTAGCAATGAACTTATTGAAATTATACAAACGATATTGGTGGTTTACCTCACTAACAACAATCGTGGAGTTATCATGGATATCAAATATGGTTACAGAATCAGGTGTAAACTCCACCCTTTTTCTTGTACCAAAATGCATTATCTAATAAACAGAGAGTAGATTCACGAAGAGTTTTGGAACATGCAATATATTCTCCAAAATTTTGTGTTGGAGTTCTACTCTCCCTTGGCCATTGACCTCAACTAGGGTATCACCTCCCATGAGAATGGGACAACCCATGCATACAAAAATAAAAGATAAAAAAAAATTATGTTAATGGGATGCACCTAAATCTAAGATACATGCATCAGGACAAGATTTAATGACAATCAATGCATGAGATTTACCTCGTTTTGTTGGTGCTTGATCTTCTAACTTCTTCTTGGCAGCTTCGAGAATGTGATCCCCAAGGTTGTTCTTCTAAAGCATTTGTGCCATCAGATCAATTTGTTTCTTCATGCATGTTGATTCAGGATGATAGTAACGATTGCAATAACCACATTTTTTCTTCCCTTTCTTTCCTTCTCCACCTTTGGAGCCTAAGGAATCATCAAAGGGTTTGGAGTACCCTTCCTTCTTTCGATATGCATGCACCTTTCTGTTTATTTTCTTCTTGGACTTTGAATTAGAAGTGTTGCTACTTGTCATGTCCCCATTTTTGGATTCCCTTATTATGCATTTAGAGTCACTTCAAAAGGCTTGAGTCAGCCAAGTCAGAGGGGTGAGACTATGTCATCAATGAGATCGGAGGGTTTGGATGAGTTTTATGGAGCCCAACTTAGTTTATTTACCATTATTCATCATTAAGATCATTTCCGCACAACTTGTTCTTGATTCCATTGCATTCTAACAATTTTCGTAAAATGGGGTTATTAATGGGCATATTTTAATTAATTACACTAAAGGTACTATTTGGAGCTTGTTTCTTGGAGAAATACCTTAGTGTAATAGATCGTTGGAACTGAGGAGAAAAAATCTACAAGATGGGATGATGAAAAGTGACTTTCAGTGGTCGAAGAAATCATAAAGGTGATTTAATCACTTTTTGGAGTAAAAAGGTTCATTAAATTAATAAAGTGATTTTATGAGAAAATATTAAAGATGAATTAAAAGTGATTTGAAGGGAAAAGGGTGAAAAAGGGTATAAAAGAGAGATAGGGGTTCATATTCTCTCATTATTCCAGATTGTGAATTGGAAATTAGAACCCAAAGAGTAGTTAGGGGACTTCCTTCTTGTTTGGTGGCTTTTTGGATGAAACCATCGCCATTGATAGAGTTTGGTGTTGAAATACACTCCCTAGTTCATCGGGAGGACCACACAGGTTCTTCATCGAGCTATAGGATCAGATTATATTGGCAAAGAAGTCCAGTATCAACTAGGGCACATATTTTCCATTTGCAGCAGTTGCAGCGTGAGATTTTGGGGAGATTTTTGCAGTAGTTGAGGGTCGCTAGGCCCAACCAGTCAGGGAAAGATAGATTCCTTCGAACCCATTTGAGGAGGAGTCAGTTTGCACCAGTAGAGATAGTTATCATTAGATTATGATGGGTAAATCTACCATATCATGTCAGCTTGTCAGTTTGTAGTGCATGGAGGTCTAGGTGTCCATCTGGGGTTCTGACTGAGCTGCAGTGAGTTTATGTTTCATCTCATAGGTTGGGAGAGTTTGCTAGGGAGAAGGGTGACCCATGTGAGATAGATTTCATCTAGATATAATGAGTATATCCATCAGGGTGCATTTCCCAGCTTGCAGCAACAATTTTCTGGCTTATTTGCAGCTGCATGCAGCGTATTCATCATTGCATGAGATATTTAGTGCATGCCTCAGATCCATTCATCTGGCGTTATCATTGGTATTTCTTAGTATTTTATTTTGTATTCTAGTTAATATCGTTACTATTTAGATCTAACTGACGATATCTAGCTTGAGTTTTCCACATATTGATTGTATTATTGTTATTTTGTTTAATAAGTATGGTTACATTGGTTATGGTTCTAAATTTATTTACATGCGTGATATAAAACAAGTAAACACAACAAAACGCATCCATAAACCTTGAAATGCAATCAGAAACCCTTTATAACTCTGTCAGAAACCACAACACATCAGATTTGCAACATAAATCTCAAAGATAGCAGTTAATTTTTCGATCAGAGGATTTGGGGATATTACAATGGTATCAGAGCCTTCTTCCTACCATCTTGTGAAGAAGTGCTTAACTCATGACCCCGTGATTCCAAGAACAGGTGAAGAATACCCAGAGGGCAGAGGTCACATTGGGGACGAGTACATTCAGTACCATAGGGGTCATAGTAGAGACAAAAGGGACAGAAATAGGAGAGACTGCATTCCCTTCCATATCCATTCAGATACAGAGGGAAGAGATAGAGATCATATCCATTCAGAGACACAGACTGAGTTAGAATGTAAGATGGGTGATAGACATGAGATTTCAGAGAGCAAGGGGAAAGGAACAAATAATCCTTAAAACAGTACCCAAGCTATGTTGAATGATCTCACCAGGGGGCAACGAGACATGATGAACACCATAACACAGATGGAAATCAATACATAGCCGATCCAGAACAACATGGGCACGTTTGGTGCAAATATAGAAAGTGGATCGAGTGGTTCCATGGGAAACCGTGGAAGTGGAGCCATTGAATCCAGTGGGAACCCAGCAGGGTCGAGTGGACACCAAACACCCACTTCCGCCTATATCTCAGCGGGGAATATTCCCATGTGTCTCTTTTCGCAGTTTCAGGGGAACAATAGATTGGACATCCAAGTAAGAGGAAACAAACAAGACAGAAAGGACATGATGAGGAGTTTGCAGTTTTTTAAGGGAGTATCAGGAGCTTGGTATGACATTTCATGCAGACATGTCATTCACGGATTTTTGCACCATCAAACATCCTGAGTGGTATGACCCCCAAGTATCAGTGGACAAGAAGGTGAAGGTCCCAAGGAAAAAGGTTGATGGTGCATATGTTGAAGTGTCCCCATCAACCGATGTTGAGGGTTCCACATCATACCTTATTAGTGATGCTCATGATGATAAGGATGTGCATGAGGAGGATTTGGAAGTGGATGAGATACCTTGTGAGGTTGACCTGATTTCTTAAGAGATGTGTATCAGAGATGAGAGAGATTTAGTTGGTTTTCAGGAGGTTTATTCATATGGGTCACCTACTGAGATGGATCTCATTTCTCGGGAGGTGTTTTTGAGTGAAGTGGGGTAGAGTGGTACAATAGATGTCTAAGCGTACTCTGATGAGGATTCCATAGTTGACCTTGGTAGAAGGAGTCACGAGGTAGCACTTCAGCATGATGTGGATATTTGTTTGTGTGAGTCACACCATTTGACAGGGAAACTGAAGGTTCATGAGGACATAATTGTGGCAGCCATGAGACACCTCGATGACACACATACATTGGTGGCTGATTTTTGTTGGAGGGCCACTATGGCACAAGACAACTTGCGAGGAGATCTTTCCCTTGTGGATTTCATTACACTCAAGGATGCCATCGTAGTGACTAGATATAACTACCTACACCTTCTCGTAGATAGGGATTATCTTCTCGCGGTGAGTGGCATGTACCAAGGTGCGTTGGAAGGGAAAGAGCATGAGGTAGATAGACTTACCTGTGAGTTGGTGAACACATAGGACTCCTTGGAGAGCACACAAATGGTCCTTAAAAAATCTGAGTTATAGGTAGAGTAACTTTGGGAGGAGTTGAGTCAGGTATCTCTTACATCCATTTCAGTAGACATTCAGTCATATACATCAACCTTCTCTCAGGAGCTTGTCAGTGACATTGTTGAATTGATGGAGGAGACTCATGTAATGGGTGAGCATGAGGGGCATTCAGACTTATAGATGATTGTAGGGAGACATGACATAGAGATTTTTGAGGATGCACATGTGTTGCAGAAGCCACCACCTTTGTTGATCTCTTTGATTACTCATGATGATACAATTGAGCATACACTCATGGATTGTGGAGACAGATACATTTCGGGTGAGGACACATCCATTTGGGATCCAGGGTTAGTTGACACCCATGATGAGGACATGTATATACATGATTCAAGGTCAGTTGATACTCATGGATTGGTTGATACAGTGGTACATCCAGGATACAGGATGGTACCGAAGGACATAGGAGTATGCAGTGGTATACAGGGGCATACAATGATGAGTAGCAGTCTGCAGTGGCATTCATAGGTGTATAGTGGTGTACAAGGGGATGCATTGGAGTACAGGGAAGAGGCATACTTGATGGAACATGGATTTTCCAGTGGAGAGTGTTCTACTCCATTGCCGCAGTGCGTGAATTTTGGAGATCATATCATCAATAGTTGTAGTACCTATGATGATGGAGAGAGTAGGGTTGACCATCAGTGTGAGGAGACACCTTTGGATGCATATGATGGCATGGGAGTAATGTGGAGTTCGATTGACTGCTCAGATAGTCCACTGGTATGCATGGATGAGTTCTTGATCATACCCTTGGGATTGACCAATGTATGTGACACTTTCCAAATGGGCATATAGTCGTGGAGGTTTTTGCTACTATTCTATGATGCTCTTATCAGGTACAACAGAACAAGGGAGGATTGTGTGAGGCACTTGGGTGAGCCTCGAGAATTTATATATATGACAAAGATTCTCCATTTGGGGCATGTGGATAGTGCACAGGTTGACTAAGGAAGATTGAGGGATGACACAATCTACTATAGAGATGGCCCATATTTAATCTATGAGTCTAAATTTAGGGAGATGGTCATGAAGGTGACGTATGATACATCTTGGGAAGGGAATTTAGAGAATTTGTATGAGTTTGAGGCACCACAAGAGACATCGTTATTTTTCAGTGGGTTTTCTAAACTCCGAGATTTGCCTACATACATTGTCAGGAGTGAGGATGGAATATTTCTCTATGCGGGTTGGCAGCAACAGGACAAATTAGTAGGAACATGGTTGATTCCTAGTATTTGGTTTTCATCAGTTGGTGGCATACAGGGTTCAGTATATTGGCTCAACTGGATTCCAACAATTATCAGTATGGCACAACAACAATCAATGGGAATTGGAAGTGGTGGACTTCCAAATTGGCTATGGGATCTGAGGATTCATTTGGTCGGTAGTTTGCTTCACTTATTGATGGACCGGGTTGCACCAACGAGCGGTCCACTTCATTCTTGGATTGTCATGAGAGGGCTTGCTGGGATTTGTTCTATATGGTGAGACAAGTTCTCTCTTTTGGTGCCTAGGATCAAGTATGGTGATGGATTTGTAGACTTTGGTTCCACAGGGACACCTTTACAGATTTTTCTTCTTGATAGCAGGCCCAATATTTATAGGTATTTTAGCATGGGGTTCCAGGAGTGGAGAATCCAGTATGTGTACATTGGGAAAAAAGTCACGGCCAGAGTGGTGCAACATCATCATGATGATCCCTTTCAGAGATTAGTGTCGGACCCTGAGATTACAGGGCTAGGCATTTCATTGGCTGATAGAGGTGAGTGGATCCTTATAGGGGGAAATCATTTTGATTTTCCATTAAGCTTCAGTTTTGAGGAGAATGTTTCACATTTTAGTGATTTGTTGAGGTCTTTTAGCTCCTCACTTTGGCAAAGATTTGTTCAGACGGAGGAGGCCATGTTTGGGTTGGAGTGGTCATGGAGGTCGGGATCATTTTTTATGGAGGCCTAGTGTTTCTTTCAGGATTTCTCTCATGAGATGCCTGAGAGTGGCTCCCTAGTAAAGTGACTCGTTGAGGGGTTGACCAAGTTTTTACAGTACCATGATTCTCTACCCATCAATAACATTCAGGAGGATATTTTTTATGTCAATACCTCTCTGGATAGTAAGTTGAGAGGAAGAAGCTTCACATCTTCCAGGCTAGCTTGGGACCCATATCATGTTCAAGTTCAGTTGGGTTCAGTTGTGAGAGTGTCAAGGATTAATGGAATTGCTTGAGGACAAGAAATATTTGGGAAGGGATGATTGTCATGTCCCCATTTTTGGATTCCCTTATTATGCGATTAGAGTCACTTCAGGAGGCCTAAGTCAACCAAGTCAGAGGGGTGAGACTATGTCATCAGTGAGCTCAGAGGGTTTGGATGAGTTTTATGGGGCTCAGCTTAGTTTATTTACCATTATTCATCATTAGGATCATTTCTGCACAACTTGTTGTTGGTTATGTTGCATTCTGACAATTTTTGTAAAACAGGGCTATTAATGGGCATATTTTAATTAATTACACTAAAGGTACTATTTGGAGCTTGTTTCTTGAAGAAATACCTTAGTGTAATAGCTCCTTGGAGCCGAGGAGAAAATATCTACAATATGAGATGATGAAAAGTGACTTTTATTGGCTGGAGAAATCATAAAGGTGAATTAATCACTTTTTGGAGTAAAAAGGTTCATTAAATTAATAAAATGATTTTATGAGAAAATATTAAAGATGAATTAAAAGTCACTTGAAGGGGAAAAGGTGAAAAGGGATATAAAAGAGATATAGGGGATCATATTCTCTCATTATTGCATATTGTGAATTGTAAATTAGAACCTAGAGAGGAGTCGGGTGATTTCCTTCTTATTTGGTGGCTTTCTGGATGAAACCATCACCATTGACAGAGTTCGGTGTTGAAACACACACCCTAGTCCATCAAAAGGACCACGCAGGTTCTTCATCGAGCTATAGGATCAAATTATATCAGCAGAGAAGTCTAGTATCAACTAGGGTGCAGATTTTCCAGTTGCAGCGTGAGGTTTTGGGGAGATTTTTGCAGCAGTTGAGGGTCGCTAGGCCCAACCAGTCAGGGAAAGACGGATTCCTTCCAACCCATTTGAGGAGGAGTCAGGGTGCACTAGTAGAGACAATTATCATCATATTTTGATGGGTAAATCTCCTAGATCATGCTAGTTTTCAGTTTGCAATTCGTGGAGGTCTCAATATCTATCAAGGGTTCTGACTGAGCAACAATGAGTCTATGTTTCATCTCAGAGGTTGGGTGAGTGTGCTAGGGAGTAGAGAAACCCATCTGAGACATATTCATCCATATCTAATGAGTATATCCATCAGGGCACATTTCCCAGTTTGCAACAATAGTTTTCCGGCTTATTTGTAGCTACATGTAGCGTATTCAACATTGGATGCAAGAGATGTTTAGTGCATGCCTCATATCCATTCATCTGGAATTATCATTGGTATTTCTCATTCTTTTATTTTGTATTCCAATTAAGATCGTTACTATTCATACCTAACTGACGATATCTAGCTTGATTTTTCCGCATATTGATTGTATTATTGTTATTGTGTTGAATAAGAATTGTTGTGTTGGTTATGGTTCCAAATTTATTTACATGTATGATATAAAACAAGTAAACACAAAAAAATGCATCCAGAAACCTTGAAACGCAGTCAGAAACCCTTTATAAATTTGCCAGAAACCCCAACACATTAGATCTGCAACATAGATTTCAGAGCTAGTAGTTAATATTCTGATCAGAGGATTTGGGGATATTACACTACTCCCATGCACAGCAAGTGCATGTGCATTGGGTCCCTTGATTATCCCCTTTTTGATGAGGTTATCTTGTTCATGCATTAGGGCTTCAATAAACTGATCCGATGTTTGCATTTTCCAAGTTGCTTCTGAAGTGAATTTGTTTGTATGGAACAATGAGATGAAAACAACATAATCCAGACCAAGTTTTCCAAGATAGAAATGATTAATTGAATGCGGTGAGTGGATTTGTCTATTCCACATCCCTTTAGATGAAGGAGGAAAGAATTAAACTTCGTAAATAAGTCATGGATGATATAAAAATTCATCGGATCTAAGGAATTCAGCTCAACCTCAAGCATATGCCCTCTCTTTTCATTATGTTTGCCAAAGAGATCCTCCAACTTTGTCCAAATCTCATCTGGTATGGTACAAGATTCAATGTGAAACAGAAGCTCGGGGGACATAAACATGTATATGAGTTTGTAGGCCTCATTCATGCAATTGAGATACATGTTCTTCTTGATAACAAAATTTGGCTCTACTTCTGTAGCCATGGTAATCTAGTACAAGCCTCTGCATTTAAGCTAATGCAAAATTTTTATCTTCCACTCGAAGTAGTTATGAGGTGTGAGAAGTATTGTTGGAGAGTAATCCATATTTTCTCACTGCATCTTCCTCTTGTACTTGCAAATAAAAATGCATATGCACTTTCTCCTAGAAATTAAGGCTCTGATACCATGTAAAGTTTTCACAATGAACCTAGCTAGTAGAAAAGTCACACAAACTTGCAAGAGAGAAAAGAGACGAGAGAAAAAGAATGAATTGTACTAATTGTTTGAGTAAAATGGTAAAATACACATGATATACTCTACATGGCTAAGTGAATGCGCCATAGTAGTGATCTAGAGAGATATAGACACTCACCGACAGAAACTAAAGTAATATTCCACCTAGTCCTAGTTAATCGGTCCATGCAATCATCAATTAAATGAATCATGTTATCCCCCATGTCTAGGGATAACTACGGAGATGATGTATCAAGGCCCTCGTGTTATAGACATGGAGTATTGAGAGGTATCCCAACAGTCAGAGCCCTTCATTCACCACACATCTTCATCTGATCAATGGCAACAACGTACACACCTAGCCTTGTGTTGATGGGAAAAATGACCATAATCAACATTGCGGAAATCACCCGGTTAGGGCCCCAATTAGACCCTTATCCATTTGAGATGGTGATTCCTACTAGTTTCAACGAGTCCAATTACCCTTATCTAAAACTATCCTAAACTAATTACTAATCTAATCTAATATAAGCTAAATTGTATGTACACGATGTTCTATTTGCTAATGTAATTTGTTACTTGCTTTTATCAGTAGACAAAAGAGAAGGAATTGCCTTCTTGCAGCTACTTGAAGAAGGAAATCCTCTATTGAAACAAGGGATCAACAAAGTTAATATGGGGTTTGCTCCTGCATAAGGAGACTTAAAAAAAGAAATGCAAATCTAATCTATGACAGAAAGGAAATCTAATCTAATCTATCTTGACTAGGACAAGATGTAGATCTCATCCAAACCAAGAGAAAAATAATAAAAAGGAGAAAGGACTGAGATTGATTCAAAGGTTTGGATGTACTTATAAATCATCAAAACAGTTCAATGATTAACAAGTTGTTTAAGCAAATATGCAATCAAATTATTCTAGTAAATAGTTACTAGAAAACCTCATGCATATACCTAAATACAATCATGTAAAATTAATCCAATATAAGATTTATATTGAACTAAAGAAATAATTCATTTAATTCAACATAAAATAATGCAAGATAATGTTGTGATTAGCCAACAAATATTTATCAGTGATCACTAGCAAACCTCCATGAATTCATTAACAATTTTGGTATAAATCCTATTCAGTTTTGCAAAGGATAGCTTTAAACAAAACATACACTAGCATAAAACAAGTGTAGTTAACAATAGTGCTAATAACACTTATGAGTATACTAATGTAAAAAAAAATTAAACCAAAATGAAAACAATCATCAAAGAAATAATAATAAGTCTGCAAATTAAATACAACAATGCAAAGAAGAGGAAACTTATTATCATTAGCTCCAATTCTTGTTACTGTCCTTTGAAACCCTGAATTTCTTCAAGGATAAATTTACAAAAGTGTATCACTCTCCCTTGCAGAAACTCATAAATTTCCCCTTATAGTTTCAAACTTGGAACCCCCAAAACAAGGATAATATGAGACATTTTATAATCTTCCTCATGCAGGTCGAATCCTTCTTTAGTCAGCAAAAACATGTTGTCATGAATCAACTACAGAATTTCGTAACAGAATCAGCCAATTACAGAATTTGAACCCGCTCATAAAACGCCTCATATCTCTCAAAATGTCCATGGTTTTGTTGAATCCTTTGAATTTTAGCTAATTGGAAAAAAATTCGAAATGTGTTTTCGACTGATTTACCAAATTCTTCTCGGTTTTCCCAAAAATTGATCTGCAAAAACGTCTCCTGAGGATTGGCGCGATCTGGAAACATTTGTGTCACTCCAGCTAGATTTCTCCCAAATGATTTGGATTCTAAGAAAATCATTTTAGGATAAGGTAATTGACTCTATTTCTGAAGTGGTTTTTCAACCAATTTTCCAAATTCATCACTTTTGGGGTGGAAATGAATCGGGAAATTTTCCTCCTGGAAATTGACAACACATAAATTATGAAACATTCCACTTGGATTCAATAAGATTTCTCCCAAACTGTTCATTTCTTTAGGAAAAGATCCACGTGGAAGGTAAATCACCCAAGTTTGGAGATGCGTTTTTAGCTGTTCGAATCAATTCCTCACTGTTTGCTCGGAAAGGAAGCTGGAAGATCATCTCCTAAAACTAATACGAATTTGTCAATAGATGTTGCCCAATCATTACACCTTGAATAATTTTAACTAAATAAACTATTTTGGAGACTATAGTTGAACTGCAGATCTGTAATAGACACCTATAACAAAAAGAAATCAAATTCATAACAAAAATCTATTAAAAGATGAACTACAAGATCTCCAAATCTTAATTAACCAAAATTAATAAAATCAAATCTTATTGGTATCACACCTTCTAGATAAAGCATAAATGTATAACTTAACTGGACATTATGTTTTGAAATTGAGGATAATATGAAAATTTGAGGAAATTAAATCGAAAATAATTAATAACCACTCAATTGTCGATAAATTTTAATCAACCAATTAAAATCACAACATTAAATTAAAATGGTATAGTTAAGATGTTTGTATTTCCAAGAGCAAGAATGGACATGAGGTATATATATATAATATAATGAGTCCATTTTACTCAAAATAAAGTTTAAACACCTAAACTTAAAAATCTTGATAATAATTGTGAGTAAGAACAACACTAGATCATATGTTAATAATTGAATGATATAAAAATATTCCACATAATCATATTTTAAATTTCATGCTTAAAATCATGAAATTTGAAATATTAAAAATCACAAGGAATTAACATGAGGAGCATCCTCAACATTAATCAATTTGTGATGATGTTTGAATGTCCAGTGAAAATAAAACAATCCATTTCATAAGCAAATCAATCATTTGACAAATTCAAACAAAAATAAAAGTAAAATCGACATTAAAATAAAAAGGGACTCTAATTTTCATTCAACCATAGAAGAAAATAAAGGGGAAGAGGGGGGGAGGGGCGGCGGGTGGGTGGGTGGGTTGTTTGCCACAACACCTGGATCACAAAGGAAAACAGGTCTTCTTCCATGAGGTAACAAGTCTGGTATTGTGGGAAGTGTCATTTTAATATTTTAATCATTTGAACATGTTGCAAAGGATCCTTTCTTGATTTTGAAAACATTTACTTGGAAATTATGCTTTTTGCCCTATTTCACCTTGGTGAGTTTCATTGTTTCCTAGTAAGTGGCCACCCTTAGGGAAAGGGTTGCTACCGAGGGGTCTCCTTGAAGGGTCAGTGTACCATTCCTACTCATACTTTCCACCTTCCAACACTTCTTCCCCTCTATCTCGCAACCTTTTAGGTTTTCAGGCTTATTGACCCAAAAAGGGCATGTACCTCATTTCATGGGAAAAAGGGGACATTAGGCTCGAAGGTGTCCTAGCAAAAAAATCTTGCAATAAAGGCTCTCCCTAGGATCCCGAGAGCAATGAAAAACTTCTCAAAAAATAAAAGTAAGAGACCCATAAAATAAATAATTAATCAATTACTTAAATTTTCCAAGGTAGAGTGTTTGTGGGCTATGCATTTCCTTTTAGTGCCCCTTATTGACTTCAACTTGGAAAGGCATGCAAACCAAGGTAGGGCGTATGTGGGCTACGCATTTCATTTTTAGTGCCCCTTATTGTCTTCAACTTAGTGACACATGCAAAGTAAATGACTAATAAAGGGTTTGGAAAAATATGCCTTAAAAACAAAAAGAGAAAAGAGATGTGGCTAGCCCTCAACAAAGGCACCCATAAATGAGACAATATGATCTTGTGTATGTCATGAAACCCCATACCTACAAGTCTAACCCCATCCACTTCACATTCACTTCATGTCCTAGAGAGGTTTCTCCTTGGGAACTTCCCTACTTTAGGAATTGGTTTACCCAGTAGGGCATTGTGACACCCCTCCCATATCTAAATTTGGAAAATTGTATAAGATCTTTGATCATTTGTTTATTTTTAAAAGGGGGGATTTGATGCACATGTTTGGGTGGTTCTTTTATTAAATATGGCTTACTTGTCATGATATTGTGACTTGTGGATCCTTGGAGGGTGTACGTGTTTGTCTTTGCAGGTCCTTGACAGGTGAAAGCTTGATCATGAAGGCACAAGGTCACTTGGACCTTCATTTGGGGCATGAATCCCACAGGTTGGATGATGTACCCCCTCTCCTTTGGACATCATAGAAGAGGGATGTTTCCTTTGGAGGCACTTAATTATCCATTGGTGGTGACTCACTAACCCTCTTAGCCCCAATGCTTTCCTTTGGAGGCCACATTCTGCTCTTTTGTGGCATGACATCACACTTGGAGGGCTAGGGCTTGGTGGTGTTGGATGATTTGATGATGACCTGGCATGTTTAGATGGAGGAAGGCCCTTTCACTTTAAGATATGACCTTTGGAGGCCCAACATCTCCTTCAAGAAGCTCAACGACTTGCCCATTATGCCAAAATGTCACCCCTAAAGGGAATGGCATCATCTTTTAGGGATTTCTTCTTTTGTAAAATTGACTTATAATTTGTAAAGGGGCAAATTAAGGGGGTTGGCCTCCCTAATTCGTGTTTTACCCTAAGTATGTGGACAAATTTGGTTTACAAGGTCTTGTATAAATAAAGACCTTGTCACTTTCATTTTAGACATATCACACTTGAGAAATACATATTGCTTGGCTGAAATTTTCGCCCTACTTGGGCAATTCACGCACTCTCTCTCTCTCTCTCTCTTATGCAATTTTGGATGCTAGTACTTGTCTCTTGGTGGAAAAAAGTGGTGCACTATATCTCTTGGATGCTTGTTCTTGCTTTGTGGTGGAATATTCTTGGTCGAAAATGGTTTATCTTGCTATCTCTTGAAATTGGTAAGAAATTTTATGCATATTGTTG
>JASDQU010370677.1:12049-22535 GCA_032191745.1 Picea mariana | reverse complement strand
GTGCATCTCAATGTTGTTTCTTACACAAGGAAATAATGTGTGGCCCTTATCACAAGGGAATGCGGCAACTCATGAAAACATAACAGACTGGCAAAGATATCAGAAACGAGATTTCAATTTGTTCCAGAGACGAGGTTTAAAAGGATTAAAAAAGTACGTTACAGATAGGTGTGTGGACAGCTAGTGATTGGCCTTTTAATTCAAAATGTTTTAAATGGGTGTATATGAGGCCAGGTGCAAATTTTTTTTGTTCTTCTAATTCAAAATGTTTTAAATGGGTGTATATCAAAATGTTTTAAATGGGTGTATATGAATCCAGGTGCAAGTTTTGGGTGATTTTAACATCGTAGAATTATGCCTCATAGCTGCACAGGTTAGCAAAAATACAACAATAAATTATTATAAACAGTATTTTCAAAAAAAATTACAACATCAAATTACTATAAACAACATTTTCAAAAGAAAATTACAACATCCCATAACAGGTAATGGTCTTGAATTTCWACATGTTCCGAAAAAGGTTTTCTTAACTCCAGCACTTAATGGCAAGAGATATCATGGAAAGAAGCAGAAAAGAGAAGAGATGGCAGTTCAGGAAAAAGGAAACTTGATTAAAAAAAATCCATTCAGCTCTATTTTTAAACAGAAGCCCACAGAAAATGCTTCTAATGCTCATGAATATGTAGAAAGTTTGGAAGGACCAATGCATTCAAACAAAAAATTACTCTGTTTCCACAACCCATCCTGCACAGTACGTTATGTCAACCGCACCAACAAATCGAGCAATGCACCCGTCAAGTTTTCTCATGGAGGTGAAGATTTGTGTCTGCCTTTCATTGGTAAACCTAGAACAATGCAAGAACGTTTAAATTTTATTTTCCTTAAACGACCACATCTTTGCCTTCTGCAAGATACATTGAAAAAGCTTCAAGAAACGTGGATAGGATGAAAAATTTGAACAATCAGCAATTTCGGGCATTGGATGGAAAGAAAAACCTGGAGATAGAATACAGACTAATTCTTCTCAATGTGCACAGGAACTGGAACAGATGCTCCCGCCATAGGCAGGGAATGAAAGATAAAGTTCGCAGACTAAAAGCTCACAATTTTGACACCTACTGCGTCCAAGTGATCTTTTTTGCACAAAGACAAAAAAGGGATCCAAAATTTGGGAATTTTGATAATGTAGAGTGTCAAAGGGGATAATCATCTATTGTCTTGAATATAGTGGCTAGGCGGTGGTACGTTCTATGATAGTGACAAGTCTAGCTCTCTTGGATTCAGACCTTGTCCTCACACAGTAGTATTATCATTATGAAACCATTTTCTGACCCGGATTATTATCATCTATTCCCTATTTAGGTTTTTCTTTTTCTGATAAGGGTTGCCCATCAGTAGTACTATTAACATCTATTCCCGCTTTAGGTTTTATAACTTTTTAATATGATATTTAAAACAGCGGATCTTCTTTCTGTCGTATGAAAATGACAAATTTTAGATTTAAAACCTGAAAAATACGTGAACGGCACCTCTGCCTGCAGCAGAGAAAAAAAGGCGCTGCAACCAACTTGAACCGGTGACCTTCAGTGTGTTAGAACTTCTCTTGCGTTTAGACCTTGTTCTCACACAGCACAAATCATGAAACCATTTTCCGACCCGGACTATTATCGGATGAAAATAACAAATGTTAGTTTTAAAACATGAAAAAATACGTGCAACAGAGAAAAAGGCGCGCTGCAACCAAAACAATGGCGCCGCCCGGACTTGAACCGGAGACCTTCAGTGTGTTAGACTGACGTGACCAACTACACCACGGCACCAGTTAGTCCTTTAATAGTCTAGGACTCAAACAGTGCCAGTGCCGTTTCCTGACCCGGACAGCTCCTGGGTGCAACAGAGAGAAAAAAGCACTGCGACTAAAGCAATGGCGCCGCCCGGACTTGAACCGGAGACCTTCAGTGTGTTAGACTGACGTGATAACCAACTACACCACGGCACCAACTGTTAAAGAAATTAGCAATCAACAATTCGATAATCTTATTTAGTGTGATTGAGTTGATGCCATAGTTTTTGCGTCTTTGTTTGTAACCTACCATTAATCATTCTAATGAAGAAAATATTGTTTTTGCTAGAATTTGATACCACTAACCTAGATTTTGTTGGCATCCTAATAATTGATATCACTCACCTAGATTTTGTTGGCACCAAATAATTGATAGTGTGATGATAAAGAAGAACTTAAATGGCTTGAAGTAAGTTTGTGGAAGTAATGTACATCAAACTCTATCATCTATGATAACCAACTTATGGAATAGACTTAGTTATGTCGACACATGAATCAAACAATTCAAGATAATATAACGATTTCAATAATTAGAAGGGATGCCAGTTTTGGAGATGTGATACATCATTATATGAGGTGGAAATGATTTGGATTAATTGCCTTCAGCGTAAAAAGGATCAAGGATGGTAGGGCCAATGCAATGATGAAGTAATCAATGCACAATGGTTGAGGTCCACAAGGATGGAATTTGACAATTAGTCATGGGTTATTTTGGATATCAAATATGATTAAGTAATTTTATTACTTTACATCAAAGTTAAAAAAAACATGTTCAATGTGTTTGAATTTTCATAAAAAACAGTTAAAATGATTGTTGGAGGTCATTTCCAAAATTTCAATTTTAGTTGAGGTCACAATGACAAACAAATGAAGGATCAACTGCAAAATGCATAGCATAAGGTACATGTTTGGCTTTAGAAGTAGCAACAAAATAAATAAGGACACTACATATCATCGCATAAGAGAAAAGGGAGGAGGAAAATACCATCTATTTGATGATACACTACAACATGTTAGTTCAACCGAAGTCACATGGTGGTCCTCTTACATGCTCCTTGTGCCTACGTGGGTGTGTCTCGTGGCATTCCATCTTTCCCACCCAACACATATTTTCATCAAGGATAAAGACCACCCAGGGACCGCGTGCCACAACACTCGTTGTGATTGCCTTCTTTTTCGTGACATTGGGTAGGATCTCTCCTTTTTGTTGGAGCTTCTCCAATCGAGATATATAGTAAGCATGTTCAAATGCTTGTTTCATAATGAACCCATGATAATTTTCTCATAATGGGCATAGATGCATTCCCATAAAAAAGAGACATCATAAACCAAAGAAAATTGATTGATGACCCAAAATATCAAATTCATGAGGATGACTCCCTTAATCTCTAGGGTTGGGTGGAAAGGAATGAGATGGATGTGTTCCTACTAAATTGGGAGCCATTCATGCTAGGGATAATGACGAGATGGAAAGTGGAGCAAGTTTTAAGAATAGGCACAATAATGTCCTTACAATGGATTTGAAATTTTGTAAAAACAAATATAAGGTATTTTGTTTTATAATAATTTTATTTACTAGGAAGACGTTTTTTTTGTAATATGAATTCATGAAAATTCTTGTTTACAATGGACTTAACTTCCAGGCCAACATTATTAATATAGTGACCTTATTTACCAAGATGGCATTATGATTCTATAATAACAATCATGAAATTATGCTTTTTTAGTGGCCTTATTTACCAAGTTGACGTTATGAATTTGTAATATGAATTCATGGAATCTTGTGCCATGGAAATATCCTTTGTACACCATTTTTTTCTTTTTCAACAAACATCAAAACGACATCCCTATTGATGGACTCATATCAAATAATAAAGTAGGGGAGACAGTGGCATCATGGTTGCAAGCATTTCGCCGATGTGTTTTGTCTACCAATCCCACATGGAAACCTTCGTATTTTCTTATTGTCAATGCCCTTGCAAAGATATAGGCAATAAAATACACAGTTCTCTTCAATGTTTCTTTCGTCCTTGCTTTCATTGTGTATTTATTTCTAGTGTTATTGCACCTAATTATTGTTCATCCACAATGATGTTTTCAACTATTCAATAATTCTTTACATCTTGCACATGTCGATGTTAGTTGAGGAAACTAACCAAGTATTTTCATGATCACACTAAAAGAGAGATAGACATGCCCTAATTCATGGGGAAACATGGTATCTTTTTCATTATAAGTCAGGGAAGTTGCTAACAAATTGCTCAAGTTTTTTCATAATTTCTCTGAACAAATTGATTTCATAAACTATTCAAAAATAAGTTGGAGTTGCAACTAAGTGAGTAAATTTGTCACAACGATTATTGGTGATTTAGTTGGCAGTATTGATTTATATATAGAAATAACAATTTTTCTAATATGTTGTCAAAACATTGTAGGTATTTGAGTCAAAACATGCAGGAACTTCTGACATTGGAATCGGGAGCAAATGCCTCCATTGAGCCTTACCATAATCACATCAAATAATTTTCTTTAAAGAGGTGAGTGTTCAATGTCGATTTCATCTTATTTTGTGTCAGCGCTAAAATAAATGTGTAACATTGATCTTAAGATGTTGGCATTATGTTGACATAATTCTAGGTCCACGACGCCTCTTCCCACGTAATTGATTGGCTTATCAGGAAACTTATAGTACAAGTACATTCCTACTATTGGTTTTCTCTATTCATGAAAGAAAATGGATTTGCTCAAATGCAAGACTTAGTCATTCAAGGAAGTCTTCTAAGCAACTTCTAGGGATTTACCAGACTCTTAGGACTTGTCTCATTGCTCCAAAAATTGATAAGGCATTCCTACTTCACCACTTTAGGTGGAGATTCGCATCCTATGAACTGCATATACCAGGACAGGGGATTCCACGAAATAATTAAGACTCTTTGAATCACACATAGGCCTTTCTCAGGCACTGAGACATTCCCATGCCTATCTCAGGACATGTTATCCAATCCTCCTAGGGGGTATTGTGCATTCTTAGTTTATAAGATTATTTTCTTTTCACATGCATCACATTATAGAAATTATTCTATTGCACACACAGGAGTCACAAACATACATAAATATCCATGTTCAGATGTGTAATGCCTACACCATTATTGCAGCTTCATAATCCCTTAAAAACAAGGGCTTTCCAATGAAAACAATTATTAGCATCATTAATCAGGCATATACATCCATAGCACACCTACAGGAATCTATGATTCAATTCTATTACACATGATATATGAAATACTTATCTGTTTACAAGATATACCAGTCAACTGAATGTGAGTGTTCGCATTTCCACCCAACAATAGGCTCTGCATACTCAGTCACTTTGGCAGCAGGCCACCCCCGTGCCAGGCCATGATACCATCAGGGGATTGTCTGCACTCCCTCATGCGTTCACTTGCAACAACTCTTTTCCTTCGGTCTCTACATGTTGTGTCTCTCCCTTGCACTCTCTCTTTTTCGGGTCTTCTTCCCCTTCCCTTCCTCGTACGTCCCCTGCACATAATCCCCTTGGGAAGGTTCTCAACCTATCCCTTCTTTTCTTCTGTCAAAAGGAACCAGTGGGTCAATCTTGCTACATAATTGGTACTCTATTATACCTTTGGTTGGCTACCTCTGTTGTCCTAGCCATATTTCCCATACATGCATTCATTGAGGGTGGTGGATTGTTCAACTACCAACCCCTTCCTACTAACTATTTGGCTTCGATTTCAAGTTAAAGGAAATATGATCGTTTCCTTTACATTATTTATCAAGGTGGCTTGGGATCTTTTACACATGAATCTCCTTTATTCCCCCCCTCACAAATCCCTCTCATGGTATCATGGCCAGTACTTTCAAAGCTTCACCCCACAGTCAATTGATTGGCATTTTAAATCAACAATAATATAATTATAATGTTTATATGTCATTACATGGAAATCATTAATCATGATTAATTACATGTAATAAGAGGTTTAGGAAAGGGGTGTTACAATCCCCTCCCCCTTCAAGGGAACACCATCATCAATGTTCTTTTCCAGTACACTTGCCATGCATTTATCCTTTGGTTGCTTCAACATCATATTTTGTTTCTTCATAGTCTAGTCCTTTCCCAAACTCTTGGCATTAGCACATACCTACAACAATTTCAATAGTAGGCATATCATTCACAATTTCATGCAGAACATTTTACTGTTGTTCATAATTCAATAGGGAAAATTCACATATCAACACAATACTTATCTTGTGCAGTTCATGGATTTGTATCCACATGGTTTTCATGTTCACTCGACTCATTGTTTTTCTCGACATACCCACTATGTGCATGATCCTGGTCAACAAATGAAAAAAATTTAAAGACAACACTGAGTCTTTCACATGAGCTATCGGAGTCTCCCCTTCCTAGTAATCACTCACCCTCCAGGCTCAGGCTCAAGCATTCCCTTCTCTATTATACAATCCCTCAGGTGATCCATCTTACCTGCCAAGGATTTCTCGCACAACAGGAGTTTTAGAGACTTCGATGAGTCTTACAGTTATGGTGTCCCTCATGCTTTCTTTGTCGAGGCGTCCCTCTGGCTTTCTTTGCCAAAAGTGTCCCTTTGGATCGTGTCACCAAAAAACATCACTCTATGGGGATCATGGCTTATCACAAGGTTCTCATGTCACTACAATAGCCATTTTCCATGCTTTCTAGTTTTGACATCCATCAGTTTTCCTCCCCCGACATATCATTTTCATCTCACCTGTATCACATGCATACAGTAACCATGAGATACCATTATTAATTTCAATCAAATTTTCAAATCTGTTACCTGCATATTTTTAACTCCACATTTTCATTTTCAGGGTTGTTCCACATAGAACCAAATTCACAAGTATGAGATCTTCCTTCTCATAACAGTTTGGCTCAGTAGGTATTTGTCTTCCTCGTGGACTTATAGCACTGCCATATCCAAGACCCTTCTCCCTGCAATTCCATCTTCACACAACCAAATAAATTGTTAGTATCTCATGCTCATGAACTTTCATTGCACACTTGTAGTGCTTTTCCAAACAATTTTGAAATTGTGCACACTAGAAATTAAATCATTTTTATCTTATTCGATGACATAAGGAAAAACATAAATCACCATTCCTTGTACATGCACCATTTCATCATACCAATCCTTTTCAAATTGCAATCAATTCATCATATGAATTCACCCAATGTGCCAATGTCCATGGCCACATTCACACACAATGCATCCTTGCATTGATTTTGGGTTGATTACTCTTCATATTAGGCATTATGTCATGGTGTGTTGGAACTAAACCAACCTCTCACCATATGGATTATCCATCCACATTCATTATTGCAGTAGGACTGTGTTTCCTACTTTAAATTTTTTAAAGTTTTCAAATCAACATAATATATTATGAAATCAAAGTTTCATATGAATGCATCCAAACATTCTTTCTTCTCTAGTAACCAGGCTGCCAACATTCATGTCCACCCAACTCCTCTTTTTATCATCGTACAATTCTGTAGAGAACTGGAAGATCCTCCTTCCATGATGGGCAGCCCATTACCTACCCTTTCATGAAATCATGCATCTTCTCAATGCACCCAGTTTAATGTGTTGCTTATGACCACTATTGTTCCCAATCAATCCTGATTGGTCACTGCATTCATGATACTTTGTTTGTGGATTTTCTTGTAGAGATTTTAAACATCCTACACTGTCAGAGGTTCCATCCTCTGACCTTTAAGTTCTTCTTTCCTGAATCATACCATGCTTGGATACCAATGGCCTACAGTCATCCACTTAGAATCACATGCTTATCATAAATATATAAAACATTTTCAGAAGGGATTCTTACCCAATCCCTTCATACCTTATGCCACATATGCATGAGCACCTTTCTACATGTTTTGGCTGCCAACACCTTCTCTGATATTACCTCATCAGTGGTGTTTCCGAGGGACTTCTAGATTCCATTCAACAACCTTCAATGGCATCCTTCTTGCATTTCTCCTCTATTTGAGGATGTTCACCATTGGTAGTTGTCCTTTCCCAACAACTCCAATCATATCCTACACATGACATACATCACTACATTCACATTTTACATTAGATGTCATGTAAAAATAAAATGCATGTACCTCATCGTTTAATTTAACAAAATATTTTCAAATATGTTCTAGCACATCTATATGCATCCCATCTCATTTACCTCAAAGTTTTCATGAATGTAATCAAAATCATCTTTTCAGTTGTTTATATAGTCATACAACCATCAACATTTCTCATACCAAAGTATTCACATACAACAGTATATCTGTCTCTCATCCCGGAGAAACATAATAATAATTAGGAAATGAGTTAAGGGACTCTTCCCTTTTCTAACTCCTTCTACATAGCCTGGAATTTTCAATCCAGTGGAGTTATTTCCAAGGTCTCACTATCTTTACATACCATGTCTTAACCAAGGACACTTAAACACATTCAGTGTTTTATCTTTCAATTACCAATTGTACTTAATCTCACAGTTGTCCTTTTAAAGCATACAACTTTGTCTTATTATTCAAAGTTTCATAATGAGAAAATTATTAATTCTTTTCTCTTTCTTTGCCTTTGCAATTTATCCTTCATGGGATCTTCCTACTCTATTCCTTGAGAAATATTGATCAGATCCTCCTTCATTCCCTCAGCATGCTACATCAATAAGCTTTTTTGTTCACAATGAATTATGAACTTGCACATTCTTCACATTGCCATTCAGTCATCAGAATGGTCACACATTCATTTGTTATCCTTTCATTCGTGCATTATGTTTTAGAATGTAATCCAAGATGCTTATACAAATAGAATTTGCGGTCCATTATGAAATTTTCAACAATCTTCGAGGTTTTAGCTATGTTTTTCTAGCAGAGTCTTTACACAGTTCCTCCACATGGAACTTCTTTATCATGCAACTCTCTTGTTGTATATCTATCACTATTCGAAATGACTTCAATCCTGAGTCAACTCCAACCTCATCATTTCAGAGGTTTACCCGATATTCCATAAATAATATACACATGCATTCTTATTATGCATTCAAACCAATACCTTTATTTCATCATCGTGTAGTCACATTGTGCTTACGTGCACTTAACCACTTGCTTCAACATACTTGTCTCAACATATTGTGTATCTACCATAGGCACACTTTACAATTCACATGCAACTTGACTTTGAAATCATTTAACTCATGATTTTTCAAAGGCATAGTCATGTTTCCTTCTATTATGACAATAGAGTGTTCGTGCTTATTTATCCTTTCAACAATTTACACTAGATTTTCCCAAGGAAATGGAACACATCCTCCTCAGGTTAGTGTTCAAACAAGAGAAACATGCTTCTTAAAACAGAGTCAGCCATGCCTCTATAGCATTATTCAATATAGGGAATCACACTCCTTGCCTCACATCCTACTTGATCAGGCAATCACACTCCTTGCCTCGTTCATTCACATTTATTTAGCATCATCCAATTTTGATGAGACCTTATAGTCATTTACACACCCAGTCTCACCAATAAAATCACAATTATGTTTCCCTCTTTACAAGATAACACGCAACAAATAAGATCACTCTTGTTCATTGGTCTTTTAGAATTTCATCTCAGCTCTTTCTGAGGAATTTTTATCAGACAAATCGATAAGTGTGAACACAAACAAATCTCCCTAGTTTCACCCTGAAACTAGAGCAAAACAAACAATATGCTAAACTTTCCTTATATTACATATATCAAATAAGAAGAGGATCCAAAACATACCTTTGAAATGTTGTAGACTTGACCTCGTCAATGTGATCAAAGCTCTGTCATAAGGCTTATGGAGAAGTATCTGCAAAGAAACACAAGCCAACGAAGACAAGAATAACAGAGTCTATTCGATATGAAACTATGTATGTGATCAAGGAATCATACAATATGGACAAGTAACGTTCATATAGGAAATAAAAGTATATATGTATTAAAGAATGTGGAAAAAAGATATAACCAGATGCCTTGATGTAGTCAGGTTCCTTCCAAGAGTTCCTTGCTTCCCACACACTTCTTCTCCACGGATTCTAAGACTGTATATATGATAGTCATTCACAGTCTATCTTGACAAAGCAAAGTTCATAGCCACCATAGGCCCAAACTCTTGGATCGACTAATATCTCATTAGCTAATCTCAAAAGTTATTCACAAAGCTCATCAAGCTCCAAAACAACTAACTTTCCCCATGAGAACTCCTCTCCTTTTATAAGATGAAAAGCATAGGGTGATGAGGTTAGGATGATCCCATGAGATCAGAGATATGAATCATATCCAAACCGATCGGATGCCACCTCACCCTCGAAGCTTCTATTCTAGAAGCATCAAGAAGCTTCTCTTTTTCTTCGTACAGAAAATCGTTGCACCCTTAATACTGAGCAGAGTGTGACAACATCGCAAGATACTGTGGTGTAGCCTGCGACGATCCTATATCATCACACCCTTAACACTAAGCAACGTGCGGCAATCCCTCTTCATAAGGTTTTTATAAGCGAAAAAGATAATTTCCATCTTTCTGGAAAAATGTGTCTTCATTCTTCTTCAGGGA
>JASDQU010370677.1:0-12003 GCA_032191745.1 Picea mariana | reverse complement strand
AACAAGGAAATACAGTACAATAATATATCATCACTAAGGTAGGCATTCCCATACTCAGAATACAAATGACTCAAAGAATAAATGCCGACATGCAAAGATCCATGTCAAGTAAGACAGGACATGTCCACTAAACATACACTATGGATCCATGCCAATATGACTCAAATATAAACATAGCCACCAAAAATACATTGTGGATCTATGCGTTAGCAACTCAAATTTGAACATAGCCATGAGACATACACTGTGGATCTATGCAACAATATATAGGATGTACTCCAACGCAACTTGAATCTATCAGAAAATATTCAAGGTCTTCATCTCCACCACTCTATAGTACAAATCTAACCATGTGAATACATGTGTTGAAGTCGAACGTGGTAGAAACCACTTCATTAACGATCATTAGTGTATATTGTTAACATGTGTGAGGGAAATCACCATTAATGTCAATGACTCCCAAGGTATACTAATACAATCCAACGGGTGTGAATTTATGAGTTGAAGTCGAACACATGGAGGAATCTCCCGATCAGGGGTCAACAATGAAAACCCATCGTCGAAAGCGAGTAAATATGCCATTGAGGCATGCAAGTTCCAGGGTACCAATTAGTTTCTAAGTCTAATTCATGGATAATTATTTGAAGTTGACAGGAAAAGACCCATCACAGGAGGGCCTTAATGTATCCCCCATCAATGAAACGAAACAGGTAAAAATATTTGAAGTAGATCAAAGTAAAAAGTGATTCAGGACTGAGTCAGGGATGGTCGACGCAATAGAAGGCTTAAGGACTTGTAGAAATGGTCGACGCAATAGAAGGCTTAAGGAATTGTAGAAATGGTCGACGCAATAGAAGGCTTAAGGACTTGTAGAAATGGTCGACGCAATAGAAGTATTTTCGGGTTGAACTTCTCTTTGAACATATTGACGACACGACACCTGTCCTCGAAACACTGACTCAACAACATGGATCACAAACCAATTTGTAATCTTATAAAGGAGTATGATCAAGAGACAAGCAGATTTTCCAACCTAGACACAAAGCGAGTGAAAGGGTGTCATGTTCGAAAGACACTCCATAGAATACAGGTTTAGACACATTTCTTTCCCAATTTTCCCCCACCATCTCTGGCAAGTACCTCTTTATTTTTACACAAGCTTGAGGAGGATAACATGTGCTTGAAAAGTAAGCTCACCCTTCGGATGAGTCCCTCAGAGTATTTTTAATGAACCCTAGGAAAGAGTGGTTCGGTCCCATATGGGCCTTTTGATGTTTGTTTTATGAGTCCAAAGAAAGAAAACTCAGGGGTTTTTCATGTTTAGAGAGTTTGAAAAACACTTAAAGAAAACTCCAAAATGTTCTTTTTCATAAAGTAGTCCGATGAGACCGAAAAAGAGATATTTTACCGCGCAACAGACATTTTCTTCAAATAATTTAACGAGTTTGAAAAGAACAATATTGCTCGGGAATATTTTCATGTTTAGAGAGTCTGAAAATACCTTAAAGGGAACTCCAGGGGGTTCATTTTTCGTATATCCTTTACAATTCTGAAAAAGTGATAAAATTTTACTCGGTTACATTCTCATGTATTTACGAGCACAAGAAAGAACAAAGATTAAGCTCGATATTGTTTTCATTTTTACTCAAGCTTAAAACAAAACAAAACTATGCTTGGGATAGATTTTATTTTTATACAATCTTAAAACTAAACAAAACTATGCTTGGACTTGGTTTCATTTTTACACAAGCTTGAACCAGAGGAAACTATGCTTGATATAGGTGGTTTCATTTTTATACAAGATTGAACCAGAGACAACTATGCTTCAGGCTTCCCAATGCATAATCCTGGGATGGTTGGTACTTAGCCCCCAGCTTAAGAAGCTAGTGGCTTAACTTCAGCATGGAGTCCAAAGGATGGAAGCAATGCCCCCCAACCTTCGTCTCATCCAACTGCAAAGGAAGATGAAGATGAAGCTTGACACAAACTAATGAAAATGTTTCATTTTTTAAAGAGATTGACACAGGAGAAGAACTATGCTCGTGACTCTATGTTTAATCCCTAGACCTTTGTTTCATTTTTTAACAAGGTTTCCACAAATAAGAAAAATGATCCTCAAAGCTGGTTTCATTTTTTAATGAGCTTGAAATCAGAAAACCATTCTCAAAGTTGGTTTCATTTTTTTAATGATCTTGAAATCAAAAAACCATGCTCAAAGGTCTCTTATTGATCATTTCTTCCAAGAGGAAGATGCTCCAAAAGGATACCATATCAAGGGACAAAACTCGATCATAGCTTCCAAGAGATCTTCACTTGACAGAAGAAACACACTCTGGAAGGAACACATGTCGAGGTCTACGATAGGGGTAGGGATATCAAGCTCTAAAATCCCTATTGAAGAGATCACCATGTCAACTACCAGATCTAAGTCATAAGAGACTAAGCTTACAACGAGAGGCTCATATTCATCGGCAGTTGAAGGCATGGGAGATAACGCCACATAATTGACTTGTGGCAGGGGTGATACCATTTGTGTATATGAACTGTTTAGGGAGGTCATTGAGTTGATGGTCAAGTCAGGACCAACAAACGAAATTTTATCAATAGTCACAATTCTTCCATCGTGAGGGAAATATATCACACAAAAAAGAGTGGGCACGATATCTTTAATGGCATAGAAATAATCTCGCCCAAGTAGTAAATCGAAATCCAAGGGGTCTTGAACTACCATAACAACAATAAAGACAGTATTCCCTCCCAAAGTTACTGGAAACAGAGGAAGGATCCCTAAAGGTTGATTGGTTCTTTTGTTAAAAGCTAACAGATTCTGCGTAACTGACACAATCTGAGGATAACCCAAAGCTTGCCAAGCAATAGAGGAAAAAATACTAACAAATACACCTTCATCTTTTAGAGTCTAAGGAACGTCCTAACCACAAACCTGTATGGTAATATTCAAAGGAATGTGAGAGGGAAGACGAGGTCCAATCAGCGCACCCCAATAAAAAAGGATAGCTTCATCACTTGGATGAGGTTCCATGGGAAAAGGAGGAATCCCCCCTAGCACGGTAGATTTTGTATCAACGATAAAAACATGGGCAGTATTGGGTTTACTCTCTAGCAAGAGATTAGGGTCGACCGATGATGAGATCAGATCAACTACTTGGGTTGAATTCTCCAAGGGGAGAATGGGGTCGATGGATGGAAATAGATCGACCGCTTAGGTTTCACTCTCTAACGAGGGAGTGGGATTGACCCAGAATGGGATTAGATCGACCACTTGGTCAATTGGTTCAACTAATTATGTGACCAGATTGACTACTTGATCAACCAGACTGACTGATGAAGGGACCGGATTGATCATTCCATCAACTATAGGTGGGTTGAGAGTAATCCTACAGTAAGTAGCCAAAAGTGGAGGTTGGGAAACAATCATGTCTTCTAGAAATTTTGCGGCTTCATCCATACAATGGAAAAGGTGAGTTTGATGACTCCCTCCACATAACATACACAGGAACTTGACTCTACTTTTCTTCTTCCCAACGATATCTTGACTAGTTGATGGGAGTTCATCAACATGTTGTTCAAAGGTTGACAATATGGGTTGGCGAGGGCATGTAGACCATACTTCTATAACCTTGGATAGACCAGGGAAATCCTTAAGAAGATGGCTACCCTTACAAATCTTGCAAGGGTACTTGGGCTTACGGTTTGTTTGGGTGATCTTGGCATCATCAACACTCCCAGCATGATTATCAGTAACTAGTTGTTTTCCAACATGTCTGGCAGTGGTTGGAATTTTGGACCCTTGCTTATCTTTCTTCTTCTTAATCTTCCTTTTCTTCTTCTTCTTATCCACCAGGTTACTAGCTTCATAGTTTTTTCTCGGCGAAGAAGATGAAGCGGAAGAATACCTTGCAAGTGAAGAAGGCGAAGAATATCTTACTAGTGAAGGATCGACACGAAGTTTATGTTCTTGGGGGGAACTGCTTACAACCGAAACACTTGTTGCATTTGTTATTACCTGAGTGGAAAACAACCATACTGGTAATCCAATTGTGAGACCTGGAAGGCTCAAAGTAGCGATGTAAGGAGGACCAATGTTTCTGTAAAAAGGAAAAAAAAAAAGGTTCCCTCGGAGCAGGGGTTGCTTCATTGGTCGTTCTGGGAACTGACGCCATTAAACATAGGTCCAACCTAGAGTCTGCTACGAAAAATAAACAACACACGATAAAAATCTAGGAAGCAAGCAACCAAACAAAACCTTCTCACAATGAACACTCTAGTTGGTGATGAAATCCAACATCATGGGAACAATGTAAGACGGGGCTAAGATAGAGCGGGTGGAAAAGTTACATTGACAGCCTGCTTAATGGACTTACACTTTGGTGCAAGCTTCCACACAATAAACATAGATTTACCCTCCAAGGAGCCCGAGTGAGTTTGGCCAACGTTGATTCCAGGTACAGTGAAGACTTCCCCTTCATCATCACCTCGTTTATAACCCTAAATAGAAAGGCCACTAAAGTTACCAAATACAACAATGGTGCCTGGGGAAATAGTCGACGGTCTGATAGACACTCAAGGGCAAGGTAACTGAGCCTGAAATCAACTTGAAAAGACCCGCACAGGGTTGTTTTCTCAAGTCACCCCCGATAATACATGTAATCACTACACCAAGACCAACAAAGCAGGGTTATTCACTCTACTAGTCTCAATGCGACCTCATGATTGATCATTGTGTGAGAAGGCCTTCCCAGGACAAAATGTAATAAGTGGATTTACCGCTCCCTAACTGAAGATTCTATGTTTTTTTATAGCTTTGGAAAGTTATCTTTCACACCTATTCCAAAACCCTACACCCTAAGCTATTGTAGGTTTGCTTCCAGAAAATATAAAAATGTCTAATCAATTTTTATAAGTGTTGTATTTTAAGGTTTTTGTTTACTCAAGAGAAAAATGGCGTGGACTAAATGATGTTTTGACCAACTCTAAACAATGCAAAGAAATGAGAATGCAAATATTTCACTTCGATGAAAGCTATATTATGAGAAGGAGAAAATGTTTATCATTCTCAAATGCACAATGTTCAAAGATTTTATTAAACTCATCAATATCAAGATCTTCAAGAAATGAGCCAAAGAGACTGTACACCAATACACAATTCAAGACCAAAAATGTCAAAAACCATGCAATTTCACTACTTCAAATGCAAAGATTCCCCCAATCTAATGCAAAGCAAGAAATTAAAATTTTTTGTTTCAAAGATAACTGAAAGAAATAGCAAATCTCTTTAAAAACAAAGAAACCCAAATAAATTTTCTCTTTTAACACGAACTATTCAATAAAAGAAAAATAAGTTCTTCCACTAAATAATTCTAAAGAAAAACAATGCTTTGTAACTGAAAGACACTCAAAGCAAGAGATCAAATCTTTCAAAAGCAAGCATGCTAAAACAAAGCAAATAATGGCCAAAAGAAGATTCAAAGTTGTCAATCAAACTGGAAACAGACCATAATCAAACCCAAAAATTCACCCCAAAACCATATCTAAGATCTGGGCAAGGGAAAACGACCAAAAATTATTTTTTCACACAATCATTGCAGGCTATCAGATTAACACAGTGCGACGATCCATGATCGTCGCAGGTAACAAAAGGCCACAGTGCGACGATGTTGCATTGTCTCTCAAGGAAGAGTGCGTCGATCCTAAATCGTCGCACTGTCCCTCAAAGCAGGGTGAGATGATCAAAGGAAAAATGGAAAAAATAAAAAGTATGAAGGTTTTCCAGTGAAATTGAATAGTCAAAGAGTTAATTTGGATCTCTTAGTGACCCAGAAAATAGAACCCAATAATTCAAAGCAAGAAATCAAGGAAAAAGACTACTAGGAAACCAATTTGTTCCCCAGTATCGTCGCCAATTTTGGTATCGAACAAATTAGTAAGTGCGAACACAAATGGATCTCACTAGTTTCACCCCGCAACTAGAGAAAAACAAACAGTATGCTAAAGTTTCCATATATTTTAGATATCAAATAAGAAGAGGATCCAAAACATACATTTTAAATGTTGTAGACCTGACCTCGCTAATGTGATCTGAGCTCCGTCGTAAGGCTTATGGAGAAGTATCTACAAAGAAACACAAGCCAATGAAGACAAGAATAACAAAGTCTATTCGATATGAAACTATGTATGTGATCAAGGAATAATACAAGGTGGACAAGTAACATTCATATAGGAAAGAAAAATATATCTGTATTAAAGAATGTGGAATAAAAATACAACCAGATGCCTTGATGTTGTCAGGTTCCTTCCAACAGTTCCTTTCTTCCCACACACTTCTTCTCCATGGATTCTGAGACTGTAGATCTGATAGTCATTCACAGTCTATCTTGACAAAGAAAATCTCATAGCCACCATAGGCCCAAAATCTTGGCTCGACTAATATCTCATTAGCTAATCTCAAAAGTTATTCACAAAGCTCACCAAGCTCCAAAACAACTAACTTTCCCCATGAGAACTCCTCTCCTTTTATAAGATGAAAAGGATAGGGTGAGGAGGTTAGGATGATCCCATGAGATCAGAGATACGAATCATATCCAAACCGATCGGAGGCCACCTCACCCTCAAATCTTCTATTCTAGAAGCATCGAGAAGCTTCTCTTTTTCTTCGTATGGAAAATCGTCACACCCTTAATATTGATCAGAGTACAATGACATCGCATGTTATTTTATTGCAGCTTGTGATGATCATAGATCGTCACACCCTTAACACTAAGCAAGGTGCAATGATCCCTCTTCGTAAGGTTTTTATAAGGGAAAATGTTTCTTCATTCTTCTTCAGGGATTCAGGCCCTTGATTCGTCTAAAGACAAAGGATAGTTGTACATCATTGACGGTCATAAGGGTCATGAAAATAATGTGTAACAGTGAGCCCCCCAAAGTATGAAGTTAGAACAGAGTGATAGCTGAAATAATTTGTCGAGTGTGTGTTTGGAACAAGGAACACATTGGTCGAAAACCTGCCAGCAAACAAGGAAATACAATACAATAATATATCATCACTAAGGTAGGCATTCCCATAATCAGAATACAAATGACTCAAAGCATAAATGATGACACGAAAAGATCCATGTCAAGTAAGATAGGACATGTCCACTAAATATACACTGTGGATCCATGCCAATATGACTCAAATATGAACATAGCCACCAAAAATACACTATGGATCTATGCGTTAAAGACTTAAATTTGAACATAGCCACAAGACATACACTATGGATCTATGCAACAATACATAGGATGTACTCCAACGCAACCTGAATCTATCATAAAGGATTCAGGGTCTTCATCTCCACCACTTTATAGTATGAATCTAACCATGTGAATACATGTGTTGAAGTCGAACATGGTAGAAACCACTTGATTGCCGGTCATTAGTGTGCATTAGTGTATATCCTTAACAAGTGCGAGGGAAATCACCATTAATGTCAATGACTCCCAACGTACATTAGTACAATCCAACGGGTGTGAATTTATGAGCTAAAGTCGAACACACGGCGGAATCTCCCGATCAGGGGTCAATAATGAAAACCCATTGTCGAAAGAGAGGAAACCTGCCATTGAGGCATGCAAGTTCCAAGGTACCAATTAGTTTCTAAATCTAATTCATAGATAATGAGTTGAAGTCGACAGGAAAATACCCATCACGGGAGGGCCTTAATGTATCCCTCATCAATGACACGAAACGAGTAAAAATATTTGAAGTAGATCAGAGTAACAAGTGATTCAAGACTAAATCGGGGATGATCGACACAATAGAAGGCTTAAGGACTTGTAGAAATGGTTGATGCAATAGAAGGATTTTCGGGTTGAACTTATCTTTGAACATATTGACGACAAAACAATTGTCTTGGAAACTCTGACTCAACAACAAGGATCACAGACCAATTTGTAATCTTATAAAGGAGTCCCAGCGGGAAAAACCCCCCCCCTTTAACTACACCAAGGTTCAGAATATAGGCAGAGTGAATAACCATATAAAAGATAATTAATTCTCAATACTACCTCAAACATACCAAAACTAATATAAAGAAAGCAAAGAGAAGAGATCAAGTAACTATACCTCTAATTCCACATCTAGTGATGATATCCTCACGTTTGGAAGTTCCACTGACTGCACGTCTCCTCTCAGGGCTGACCTGCATCCAAAGATTGAAAAACAAAGAACTACAAACATGTTATTCCATATATAAGTTAGGGTTAGATGTTAGAATTTCAAGCATAAATCAATAAAATTATTCAAGACACCATCATTTGGGATAGGAAAATGTAATTCTTTTATTCATAACACAAAGATTATACCTTTACAATCTAAGTCATCCACCATTCCGCGAACCTGGTCTGGGCTCATCTTCACCATGCTCCAAGTGCACCTTGTACAAACTTATTCTATCAACCTTCTTATCTCTTCTATGGAAGGGAATGGGTCAAATGGAGGAAGAAGGGGCTAATGAGGGAATGCTGAGGCAATTTCTCACAAAAGGCAGCAATATCTTGGGCAAGGAGGGGAAGTGAAATCGGGTAGAGTTTCACTTTTCTTATGCTTAGGTATGAAATGAGACCCCAAAAGCTCCTTTTATATGACAAAAGGATGGTTATTCGATTGGGTAACGGGCTATAGCATGTAAATTAGTTGGGAAACTTTCAATAGCCTGTAAATTTCAACGAATCCCTTTCAACTTTTTTTTTTGCAGCTTTTGCAAGCATACGCAGGTTGTGATGGTGCAACATTTGTACGTACGCGAGATGTAGTGGTGCAACAAGCATATGTACATGTGTTGTAATGGTGTAGGGCGCATACATCTTCTAAAAAATGGTTTTTTAAAAAAATCTTCTCAGCAGTGCTTTGGAAAAATATGCACGTAAGAGGGTCAAGGCCATGTATGCATGTGTAGGGAAATTTAGGGATATAACATATGCCCCCAATGTGTGAGGTCATACTAGCAATTGATGGTCAAAATACATTAAAATATTTTCACCAATGTACAAAGTCGAGTGAGCCTGGGACCAAAGTTCAGAAGGTGCCATCTGCGAAATAACGATTGTCTCTCTGAGGCGGGCATACCCATGCTCGGGATGAGATAAATCATGGATGTCAATCAAATACACTGTAGATCCATGTCATGTAACTGTATAAAGTGTAGCCACGATCAATACACAACTAATATACATCTCAAAATCAAAGATATACAAATATAGTATCCATCTTCAAGAAGCTAGTGACGCCCGATGGTTGGAGATGAGGACTTCATAGCTCGAGTAACAACTTCAAGATCTTCAAAACTCAGGTAGGAGTATAATGGGAGTGTATAACTCACTACCCCGATTTCTTCAATGACTCGTCATGAAAAGACATGAGGATCTCAATGATCAGGCAGAGAACTTTTTCGATTTTGAATCAGGACTTGACTGGACTCTCGGGATGGCCGACTCATGAGGTCAAGAGACAAACCGCAGAAAGGCCGACTCAGGTTGGGTGAAACTTCCCTTGGAAAAAAGCACAAAATATGATCAGACTCAGGCAACATGACATTGACATAAGTTTACAATGCAGGAGGCAACACAAACTCTCCATGTGTTTGGAAGAGTAACCAAACGGAGGAGGACACAGCTCTACGTAGCGAGAACAACTTCCTAAGGTCATACTAGATCCCAATGCTTGACAAACAAATGGAAGGATGTGCTTTGTCCAAGGGAGACTCTTTGTGTTGCCAAAAAAAGAATACAAAGAATAAAAGAATGTTATGTTACAAAGGAGGAACGAGTGTCGCAAGAAATCATAATAGTTCCAAGAACAAGGAACAAACTAATGCTCAGATAAAGGAGACATATCTAGGAAAAGGACACTCGGGCAAAATTCCCCCATGGGTCAAGGTGTCAGGTCACAGAGGAAAAGTGCTACAAGGCTTGTGTATAAGGCATGCTTCAAAGGTTCATTTGAGAGAAACATGGAGTCGGCATTAGGCCAAAGACGCAGAGATGCAAATGCGATTAAGAAAGACACAATGAAACCCCCTTCAATGTAATTTTAACGAGCCCAGAGAGGGTAAGATCAATAGTTTTTTCTCATTTAGAGAGTCTGAAAAAACGTAAAAGAAGACTCGAGGGAGTACCTTTTTCAGAGATAGTCTAGTCTGTTCTAAAAAGGTTTAAACTTGCACCAAAAAGACATCTATTCAAAACCATTTTAATGAGTGTAACAAAGACAAGATCATTCGGCAATCTTTTCAATTTTAAGGAGTCTAAAAAGAGATTAACAATGAACTCACTGCCTTTTTCTGAGTTTTAGTCTCCCTAGCCCGAAAAAGTATAAAATTTACTAAGAATAACTCTAGAGACTAATCTCCCGAGGCATACCTTTTTTCACTATAATCTACAGGCTGGAAAAAGGGTTAAACTCATGTCAGTAGATGTTATTCTTGACCAATTTAACGAGTGTGAAGGAACAAGGTCACTCGGTGATCTTTTCAATTTTAGGGAGTCTGAAAAGAGCTTAACTATGGACTTCATGGGGGTTCCTTTTTTGTAAGTAATCTCCAAGGCCCGAAAAAAGGTGATAAACCAAAACCAAGGAGAATATTCCTTTTCTAAAAATTTAGTCCTTCGGGCTCGAAAAAGGTTTAAACTTACACCTGAGAATACTCTTCTAGCGAACCGAAGTTCCTAGAGCATACCTTTATTCATGAAATTGATCGTCCGGACTAAAAAATGGGTAAACTACTGCTGGACAGACGTGCCTTCAAATTTGAGAGTCTGAAAAGGGATTAAAAAAGACTCCAGGGGGCTACGGATCATGCATA
This sequence comes from Picea mariana, assembly GCA_032191745.1. NCBI lineage: Eukaryota > Viridiplantae > Streptophyta > Pinopsida > Pinales > Pinaceae > Picea > Picea mariana. The sequence goes on along the minus strand of JASDQU010370677.1, from coordinate 1,141 downwards.
ATATTGGTTTAGGTAGAGCCCACTACTAGGCTCAGACCAAGAGTCTCTTCGATATTCAACCTGGAAAGTCTTCCAAAAGGGAATAAAACACAAACCATAGTGTAAGTCTTCCCATGGTATAGAAACCGTAGTCATATCCCTGATTTTGTTGATCGAGATATTTGCTACTGATCTATTATTCTGTCTTGCAGATCTGATACATTGGGGGTTTCTGGATGCGTTTCAGTTGTATGTTTGAGATCTTGATGGTTATTGCATGTGCATGTGGGTTATTGCATGTGCATGTTGGTTATTCCATGTGCATGTTTCATATTTATGGTTTAAACAACATATAAAGGATGCATGCAGAAGTAAAGAACATCAACTGCCCAATATCATGTATAATACGATTCGAGCATGGAAATACAATAGCCTACTGGAAATATAGAATATAAACGTCAGCTAGATCTCATGGATTAGTACTGGAATACAATCAAATAACATAAAAATACCCCTGATCAGAGGATGATAGCATATATGATGCATGCACGGATGGATCGACGAAAATATGCAATTCCGGCGAAGTACGGTAACCGCTACCAGCTCGAAAACTCGTCTGGAAGTTCAGACCGTCGGAATACGCTGGAAACTGCTCCAAAAGAAGTGCCCTAGCCTCTACACTGAAATGGGTGAGTGTCAAATCTTGAATCTGGTCTCTAAAGCACTGGATCTGGACCCCTGGGGGGTTTGCACACCTTCTGAAGCACTGGATGCACCCCAAATTATTCCTCCAACAGAATCTACTATTATATGGCTCAAAACGATCGTCTCACCAAATAAGGAAATGGGTCAGAAGGATTTATCCGGATCTGCTCTGAAACTCTGCATGTAACACCAAATGTTTGTTCGAAAGAGATGCGCCCTAAATGGTTGAATGAGTTGATATGTAAGATTCCATTGTCAGAATCTGACGATATTTGGCTCAATAGAAGCGCCCTGGCTGGATCTCAAATGGTTGGAAGGAAACTGCAATCTGGATATTGATCTCATGCAGCTCTCCAAACCCTCAAACTGACTTGCACCCTCACTGGCTAAGTTGTGCACTCTGCAATGGATACTCCTGAAAAGTATGATGAAATACCTGGATGGTATCCCCAATGGG
>JASDQU010370676.1:79076-91696 GCA_032191745.1 Picea mariana | reverse complement strand
GTGGGAAACAAAAACTTAATTTCTATCGGCCTAGATGCTTTTGTTGGAGGTAATGATAGGTGTTTCTTCTCCCTTGTTCTTGTTTCACAAATTCACAACTAGAACATCTATACACTAGCCCAAGCAGCCCGCCCCTATGCTTCAGCCGTCTCGACTGTTTGGTTAGATTCCAATCATTTAAAACTAATTGGTCTACTTGCAAAAGAATGGGACTCTTTCATTTCAACCATTTGAACAAGTGGTGTCTCTCTATCTGATTCAAACGACCATCTGGTATGGTCATGGAACCCTTCAACGGGTTCTGTACCTATCAATTCAGCTTTTCATTCCATTATTCACGCAAACTTCAAGGAAGAGAAACATTGGTGGTTCAAATCCATATGGCTGGTAAAAACTCCAAGTCAAATCATATTGTTTGTATGGTTATGCTTGAAGGACAGTATACTATCTAGGGTAAACTACCAGTGTAGAGGGGGAATCAGACCGTTTGCGTGCAGCTTATGCCTAGCCGCCGAAGACTCAACATAACACATTTTCAACCCCTGCAAAGTCTCAAAATTTCTATGGAAAGATATCCTAGCTCATCTGAAGATCCAGGATGAATGGGGTGACCAGACATTAGAAGGAAATTTCCTCAATTGTTTTTTCAGACATCCAAAGAAAAGACACGTCCCCTTCATGGTGATATGGGGCATATGGAAATACATGAACAAGATTTTATTCGAAAACTGGCAAAGACAAGATTCAACCATTGTGAAGAAGATCTTTTTATCAATCCAAGAAATCCAAGAAGATCTAAAGCTAGATAAGCTGGATTACATCCTAAACCTTGTATATTTTGATGATTCTCCAATCGACTACTTTGATGGGGCTGCCTCAGGAAATAAGTGTGGCATTGATTTATATATTAAAATCAACAATGTTCATAACTTCAAGGCCTTTTTTGCAGGAGGAGAGGGAAACAATATGAAAGAAGAACTTTTAGGACTGTGGGGACTTTTACATTTGGCTAAAACTCTTTCTTTGAGCGGATTAATGATAGTCAAAGATTCCAAAGTTACCATTGATTGGATTAAAGGTGCCACAAGCCTCAATTGTACCTATCTCTGACCTTGGCAGCAGAAAATAAAAGCACTTCAAGAGAAGTTTGAAAGTGTAAAATACATTCATGTGCACAAAATTTTCAACCATATTACTGATCGACTCTCAAAATAGGCACTAAATTGCTCCCTGGGGTTGCTTTTCCTTGAGGAGAATTTAGATGGAGTTACAACGCACATAGAAAAAATCCCATTGTTCTAACCTCAATATGATTTTTCCAGTTCTTTGATACAAGACAATGATATGATAATGAACTAAGTAGGACAACATGTCATCTTCAAGGATGATATAGATACTTATATTTTGTAGTCAAGGTACATGAAACTTTTGATTTTCTCATGAATTTATTGAGAAATATGAAGTCAAAAGTAGAATGTTAAAAGATATGTACTTATGATAGTTTCACTTGATTCTTAATAGAATAGCAGTGAGACTATTTTTTTCTTGGTGAAAAAAAAACAAGATACTTTTAAAGTTTAAAAATATTAAAAGTTGAATTAAAATGTTAGTGTAAAATCTAAAATATTAAAAGTTAAAGTGAAAAGAAACGCATAATATAAAAAATTATAAAAATATATTTATCTTTATATTAAAAATAAAGAAATGGCGTGAAATAGACTTTAACAAAAATACCACGACACGATCTTTTAAAGTTATAAAACATTGAAACTTAAATTAAAAGGTGGTGTGAAATAGAATTTAACAAAAATACCACGACACGATCTTTTAAAGTTTTAAAATATTGAAACTTAAATTAAAAGGTTATTGTGAAATTAAAAAATATTAAAACTTAAAAGTGAAAAAATTAGTTGTAATATTTTTTATTTTTGTGAAAAAATTAGTTGTAATATTTTTTATTTATTTTTATTTAGAAGTTTATATTACCTTCATAAAACTAAGTTTTAAATACATGACTGCCAAAAATGGGAACCAACTTCAGCACTAGATTCCATATATCTTAAAATCTCTGTCGTGAGGATTAAAAGTAAAATATCTAGTTTTTTCAGAGTGGCTACAGAGAAAGCATAGATATAAAACATTTTTAAAAACTACATAAACATAAATTAAAAGATAAGCAAAAATCATAGCAAGATTGTTGAATCAAACGTCGGACTGATAGTAGCTTCCACAGTTGCGAGGGGGAATTGGCCAGGATGGAGCAAAAGCGCATTGGTGTCGGCATTCTGGACAATGTTGGCAGGGTTGCTGGCTGGTGAGCGAGTCGAAGAGCTCTGCTATCTTGCGGTCCATCATCTCCTGACGGAAACGTTGTTCCGCTATGTCACTACTGTAACATGTCCTTAAACAAACTAAAACCTTACACCAATTTTTTTTTCTTTTATTGTTCTGAATTTAGTATAAATTACTTTTGATAAACCAAAAGCAACTATATTGTAATTTCATGAGGAACTAATTTCAACATTTCGTTCTCAGGATTTCTTAATTCTTATTGTCATGAGATTCCAAACTATTCCCCTTTTTTTTCCGTACTTAATGTAATCGTACAAAGTTTTACCTCCTCCTTTGTATTCATAAGTCTTTTTCCAAGGATTAGTCTTATATAACTAAATTATTCATATAAGCCTTCATTACTTGATTCATGTGTATATATGGTAACAATTTTATATCATACAATATATTGATGTCCAAAATATGCAATTTAACTTCTTTAAGAACACACAAAACATTCTAATTATCAGATACCTTGTCATTTAGTCTTGGCATTATGGGGTTTACCTAAGGTTGAAACTACTAACAAACTTATGATAAGTCAAAGCAATCATAGCGTGCTTATCATAGTCCTAAGGTACACTTGGTGGTCTCACTAAACATGTGGTAAGGTCCTTCTAGACATATAAACTAATCTCACAACATCCTGTGGAACCCACCATTGATTTATTACTTGAATAAAGTGGTTTACCTATGATTAACCTAGTCATTACCTAAGTATTAAATGAATAGTAACTTGTCGTCAACCTCAAGATCTCCCCTGTCCTTGTGGCCTCAAAAGCATTTTCCATGTGTCCTATCTTAGGAACTGGACAACTTCTGTATTTTTCTGACACAAGTCGAGGGTTTCGGTCATTACTATCTTGTTTTTTCATTATGTTGTCTCGACTCAGCCTTCTATAACGATACTATATGTGACTAAGCCCTGTTGAGTTTTCTGTCGGTGAATGCTATTTTAAAATTTTAAACCATTGGGTTATTTCCTCCTAGAGTTTATATGAGAATTTTGGTTTAATACACCTTCACTGCTTCGTTGGGATTTCATTGATGATATTTACAAGGTAACTACAAGCTTCCTCTATAGTTCATTTTTAACTTATTGATACGTCTTTTCAAGTGTTTTTTGGTTATGGTAGTCTTGTTTTCGTTTGGCTTCCTGTAGCAGTTATCTGGAAGTTCGATTCTCTGTTGTTATCTTGTGTTAGATTCTTCTTTATAGTTTTAGGAATTGGTTAAGCATTGCAAAACTTGAGTCTTTATGTTATTGCGTTGGTACCTCCCCGAGATTGGGCGAAGGTTTTTTATTTAGATGGCCTTGCGGCTTCAATGAAAATTTGTTATTTGGTTTCACCAGGATTTACAGTACTTCGAGTAATTACTTTCAGGGTTTTTACTTGTAAATCCGACCTATTATGCTTTGTGTATATAGTACAATTCTTCAACTAGATATGGGGATCTCTGGTTTTGTTTATGTATTCATCTCAATACGTTTAAGTGGGTTTTCATTGTCAATACTTGGTTTTTATATACAATATATTGAGATCTTGTTCGGTTATTGTTCTAATGATGGGCCCTTTGTTTATTTCTGAAGGGTACCCATCAGATCACAAAGCCATTTTGACCGTTTATGTTGGGGTGGAATACTACATTAACTTTCACCATCACGAACTCTACCAGGTAACAAATTTCTATATATCGCCTATGTATAATAGTATTACTTGGGGTTTAATCTAGTTTCGTTATTACCATTATAAGTTTACAGGATGCATAGAAGATTGGGTTTACTTCACACACATCTTTTTCGACTACTACAAGAATTATTTAGAGGCATATACCCATGGTAATTTCTATTCCTATAACAATTTACGACATTTTACTGTCGCCTATTTTCTTTGAATCAAAAGTTTATTGTAAATTCTCCTTTATTACATGGTAACTACAAGAGTACACTTTAGGTCGATGACTCGATTTTTCCTGAGCAAGTTATATTTATAACTAGAGTCATCGACTGGTTCTGTATGGGTGACAATCGAGACTTGTGTACCATAATCCCAAAAGGGTTCTTTATCTCTGTTAAAATTTGATATGTATCTCTCTTTTTTTTTATAGAAACATAAAGCTTTGTGTTATATTTTTCCAGTATATCATTAAAAGGGTTTCTCAACCTAGTTTAATTTTAAGAGTCTCGTAAAAACTAACTTTTATTTTTTTATATTTACTCTAAGATTTAATATTAGGCATTGTTGATTTCAGTCTTGTTGTATCTAGACTATTACGTCAAGCTTAATATACTCTTTTATCCTTAATATTTCCTTTAGTTATCAAAATGCCTTTAGCTAATGCAGAGATGCATAAATCTTTATTATTTTGTAGATCTTTAAATCAACATGAAGATACATAACATCTTCTAGACAATTTTGATGCTCAGAATATAATTGATACTTCATAATAACATTACCAAGGTATAAAGAACATAATTTACTTCTTATAAACAGATTACATAATCAAATATTAAAAACAAATTGAACCTGATACTGTTGAACTGGGGAAAAACATGTTGGGTAAGACTGCTCCTCCCAACTGTAGACGAGATTAGATACAACCTTCTTCCTTGTCACCCCCAAGCTAAGTTTCCTGATCTAAAAAAGGAAATGACCACTGTGACTGCTTGCAAAAATCAAGAGCTCAAGTCTAGAAATTGTTCTCTTCCCGTCATGTACAGGATGTTACTGAATTTCTCTTTCCAATTCTCACGTACACAAAATGGCCTCCCATTCTCTTTGTGTATCCATTATTTATTTTTGCCTAGGTATTTTGACACATGTACAAGCCTCCTGCTCTTTGACCACTTGTCAATCTTTAATCCCACACTTGTCTTTTCTGATTTCCTAGAAATCTGGGATTGTGTCTCTACCAGTTTGAGTTAAAATCAAATGGCCCTACCACTTGTCTCTTTCTGCTTCCACTGGTCATTCCTCTTAATGGATTAGTAACTTCCTCTTTTAGCAGTCTTACTCAACATGCCCCTTTTATTATCAAAAATAAAAATATTGTTTTGATCTTTAAAGATCCATCAAGTCAAAATAATACATTTTAAAATAAGTCATAATTGTTTTTAACAATTTCAGGGTATTGCAATTATGGAGTTAAAAAATTAACTGAAGTTGGTCATCCGAGAACCGACGAGGAAAATTCTCTTCTCGTATACCACTGGAGTCTACGCCTAGAATCTGAGAGTTGTTTCCCATTTCATTTCTTTGAGCCAAAGGAATATGATCCTCTGGTGGAGTTCGTCTCGCTAAAGGCGAAGCAAGGACCTCCACATTATCCTAGTTATGTACTGTTGGAATTTCCTCTTCCATAATTTCATAGCCCCATACCTCCTCATCCTCTTGGATTACCATATGGGAAGATATTTGTTGAGAAGAATCAAAGAAACTGGGGGACGGAGAGATAGATTGGTGGCGAGCTAAAGAACTGTGGAAAGTTCCCAAATCCTTGTGAGGTTAATCTCATTCACAAGGCATAGTGCAAGGGGGGAGAGGAAAAGAAAAAAAGGGGAGCCAAAAGAAACTTGAAACATGAAAAAAATAGAGGGAAGCAGAGTGTCTTCCAACAATTCTGCCAGCGGGAGAGATTATGGGCACGATAGATGTCCAAGGTGAGATAAAAGAGGCCATAGCAAGGCCCAGGACCAATAATATCACCATTACAACATCATAAATGGAATTCACATCCATTGTACCAGAATTTGAAGAGCCAACAGTTGATGAGACTTGAGACATTATGATAGGCATAAGAGAAAGACTGCAAAGGTGAGAGCTGGAGTAAATGAACAACATCAGGCGAGGAGAGAAGAGCTTGGAGGCTACGCTGATTTCCATATGGCGCAATGTCATGTTGAGCGATGTGGCATCCCATCCGGGGAAAAATTAGTTGTAATATTAAAATTATAAAAATATTATTTATCTTTGTGCTTTTAACATTTACATTTACATTTAAAAAAAAAAAAAACAAATTGTGCAAAACATTTTGAGGGAAAAAAAGAATTGGCTTATGCATGGGGTTTATGTAAGTTTTAAACCTATGAATTAAATCAATGCATACACATTCTTAAGAAAAACATAAATTAATCAATGGCTCATACACACAATATACAACGATTTATGTTGGAAACCCTTAACCGAGAGAACACCAACCTTCCTTGGTGCCGCACCTTTGAAATCTTCATTGTATTAATTTCACCATTCACAATACAATATAAACAATATTTTAGGTATTTTGTATCTACCAAAACCCTAATCCCTTAATTTGGGATTAATTTAGAAAACCACTAAAAATAGCAAAAACCGCCCAAAATCAAATTTCAAGGCATTGCCCTGAATGGTGCGTGTAACCAGGAGGGGCAATCCTGGCCCCCCCTGGGACCCCCCTAGGAAAGCGCCCAACACACACAAAACAAAGGATGAATAAAGTTGGGATCATCATATCCAGTTGTCAAATCTGACGTGCCCACACACACACATGCAAATAATATAACACATACCCAACATTCTCCCACTTGTTGTTTTATTTGCATACAAGGGTTCACAGGATTACATAGTCAACAATCCAGGTTAGCAATGCCCATTGTTACTCTACACCTGAAGACCCTCTTTACTGTTTTCCAATGCTCCTTCCTTGGTTTTGACATATATATGCTCAAAACTCCCACTGCATGTGAAATGTCCAGCCTAGTACAAACCATTGCATACATCAAATTTCCAATTGCACTGGCATACAAAAAATGGGAAATATCCTCTTCTTCTTCCTGTGTCTTGGGACGCCGATCTGTAGAATAAATTTATACCTATAAGAATAGGAACCTTTACTGGTTTACTTCCATGCATATTAAGCCTCTACAATATCGTCTCAACATATTTTCTCTGATTCAACTAGAGTTTCATGTTTGCACGATCTCTTTTAATCTCCATTCCCAGAATGAAGTTAGCAACATCGAGATCCTTCATGTCAAATTTGGAGGATAGTTGTGATTTCACCTCCTTGATAACATCCATGTTATTTCCTACCAGCAACATGGAATTAACATACAACACTACATAAATGAAGTGATTACCAACTTGCTTGGAATATACACAGTGATCATCCCTGCTTCTCACAAATCCCAATCCAAGGATGTATGTGTCAAAATTTTGGTACCACATCCTAGGTGATTGCTTCAGACCACACAGTGACTTCTTTATCTTACATACCAACTCTTTCTTTCCCTTCACTACAAAGCCTTCTGGCTGCTTCATGTAGATTTCTTCTTCCAGATACCCATGTAGGAATGTTGTATTCACATCCATCTATTCCAATTCAAGATCAAAATCAACAATAATAGATAAAAGAAATCTAATAGAAGTTAACTTGGCAACAAGAGAAAAAGTCTCACCAAAGTCAATTCCCTCTGTTATCACTGAGTAAATTGTTGGGCTGAGGAAACATTCTACACAGGTAACCTACAAACCAACTTTAAGACTGGAAGCTAGCCCTTCCAATCTAGAGAGGGATCTCTCTGAGACTTGATCTCTGATAGATATATATTTTTTTAACTAATGGCTAGGTTTAGATGATTGAGGTAATTTTTTCAAGGTTTTTTAGCAAGGAGGTATAGTATCTCTTGGGCTATGGAGTACTCCCTTGAAAACGAATGAAAAAAAATGACTGGTAGGTAGAACTTCCCAGAGGAACAAAGGCTAAATAAGGTTATGAACTTTTAGTTTTGAGTTTGATTAAGTAGGGTGGAAGAGGAAAATAAACACATAACAGAATTAGAGCACCATGGAAGATGAATTCTGACCTATTTAAGAAGAGAAACATAGTTTAAATCACTTGAGTCTAAAGCACCATTAGATGAATTCTAGACCCTTTAATTATCCAATTTAAACAGAATAAAAGTGAATATGAAAGTAAGGACACAAGAAGTACATACAAACATAAGATTACAATCTTCAAATCACCACCATTAGAATCTTTTTCATAAAAAGTTCAAGACTTCTACATTTGTATTTCTTTCAGATTCAAAGAAAATTACAATGAGGATTAAAATATCTATACTTTTTCCAACTCACGCTTCTTTACATCAAAATGATCAAATATATAGAATCCCATTGCCACACTAGGCTGCTAGGAGTCGAACTACTACTGCCTACAATGGTAGATCTGGTTACATTGGAAGAGAACAACTCCTAAACAACTTTACTAAAAATAGTAAATTCGTTTGACTGTCTTTAATGCAAAAGAAAAATATCTTATACAATCATAGATATGAGTACAATTCGAATATGATGTTGTGATGAGTCACCAAGCACATCTGGCAACCACTCTGAGGCATCCCATGCGTTGTTGGACAACTCTGGCACATTTGCGTAGCAAACTGGAATTATTGTTGCACAAACGCTACCTAAAGCATTTGCGTAGCATACTCCATTTTTTGTAATTCGTGTAGATCCAGATGGAAACAAGTGACTGGGGGACCTGTGTTTGCTTCAAGACTCATATGTCAATCATCTCCCATTGTTCTTGATAATCATGTGTGCCTACAACATTTGCGCAGTGAGGAATCGCTACATAAGTGTTGTGTATGACAGTTTACCAGTCTAAACAACTTCAGTGTTCAAGAAATGTTTATGCTCTCATCCTTGTGAAACCTTTCTCTAATATCAAAATGCATATTTTCCACAACTATTATGATATGAACAAAACTTGAGATAGTCACATACCCAAAAATACAAAAATGTGGAGTTTCTTCAGTCATATTTCTACTACTTCTACAAGTAGTTCTAGTCTTCTTCTAGTTTCATCATTCAATTGCATATTTTGTTTAAGGTACTTATTTTCCTTCCTTAGTGTTAAGTTTTGTACCTTCAAATTTCCCACTTGCCTGAATAGGGCTGCATTTCTTTTCAATTTTGATTGGGCACTAGAAAGGGCTACACATGCATTTTCTCTGGTTGGTTTGCATTCTTTAAAGTGCTTCATGGATATGTCATATGATATCCTCTTTTCTTCCCTGAGCCAAATGATTTGATCTTGAGCTTCCCTTAATTGCTTATTGAGCCATATTATGTTCTTTTCTTCTTCTGTGGGAGAAATAAGAGGTCTTTCACTTGCTTCTAGCTTGCCCTGTATATCTAGACTATTCTTCTTGGTTGAGGATCTTGTTAGAGGTGATGTAGGCTCAACTAAAACTGTGCTCTCAGGGATTTGCATGACTTCCTTCCCCTTTGACCTTTCATTCTTCGGCTTTGCCTTGTTTTATGGTGTTTTTTACTCATAATCCTTCTCAACTAGCTTCCTTTTCAATTCTCTATTCTCTTGATAAAACTGAGCTATCACATGTTGAGCCTCTCTGAGTTGTTGTTGCATTCCCCTAAACTTTGAGTCTTTCTCTCTTGATTTACCTTATTCTTCATCCATCTCCTGAGCTGCATCCTCAACAAACTTTGTCTACACTGTGGGTATGGGAAGCCTCCTAGCAGATGGCCTTGTGACTATTTTACTGGGAGCCTATGTCTCCTTGGGCTCATAGGTGAATAATAGCCTCCTACCTTTCTTTAGAACTGGCTGGCCTGGTGAATATCCCTCAATCTCCTTTCCTTTTCTCTTTCCATGTTCTACAACATCTCTTCTTTCATGACTTGAGCTATTAGATGCCATTCTTTCAACAAACATAGGGGTATCTCCTTTGGGGTCCAGGGGGATATTTGTAGATGCTAAGAAAGAGTCCCAATCCCTGTTCAGTTTTATAAGCTCCTCAACCACTAACAACTTTACCAAGGAGAAATGGAACAATCTACTCTTAAGATGGCTAGCCCTGGCTTGGACTTTGTTTTCCATTTTTCCTAGGCTTCTATATAGGTAAAATGGTAAGTTTAGGGGGATTTTCCCTGTGAAATGCATGAGGAGCCTTATCTAGTACTGATATACCCTGTCAAACCTACCCTCACAAGTAAAATACCTTTGGATTAATATAAACAACTTCTCATAGGGTTCCAAAACATACTCCCTGGGAATAGTGGCACCAATTTTATGCTTTCTATAACGAGGTTTGAGGAAATCAATATAAAAAATAAGATCCATAAGCATACCTTTAAAGCATTTCTCTCCCTACATGGGAATATCTGTTGCAGCTGATATGGTCTCTTCTGATACTGGAAAGGTGACCCCTGCAATGACTGTATTGACACCATCAAATTTCAAGAAGAACTCCTTGGTCAGCTACACGTTATATCCTTGGATTCTTTCACAAAATCTCATACACCCAACCTGCTCAAATGACACCCTATATGCAAGGTCTGAGATTACCAGAGTCAGCTCTTGGGGCTCATATCTCAGCACAGTTATTACCTTGTATTTCTTTTTTTCCTGTGATGTCATCTTTGCAAGGTAAATTTCAAATTGTTCAAGGCGAATATATTTTGAAACTCAACAGGAAAGCTTGTGCAACAAATTAGCAATGCTAGGGTTTATCTTGACTAAGACTAAAATACCTTCGTGGTATGAGAGGTGAAATATTCAAGGGATAGACTAGCATAAACAATGGTCTCAAAAGGTTTTCACATAGTGACAAAGGTGATTCAAGGGATGTGCAACAAGAACAAAGAAACAATGTTTGCGTAGCGAATGATAGCAATAGGTTTTGCGTAGCGAGGGAAATTTGCACAACGTTTTTGTAGCGAGGGAGATCGTTTGCATAGAAGAGGGCTTTGAAGCTTCCTCGAGGGGCTATGGCTCATGCACAGGTCGTGAATGCGATGAAAATAATCAAAAGGTGGAAAATATGCATACATGAGTGGATAAGGGGCAAATTTAAAAGGAAAGTACTTGTCCAAAGATGAAAAGACCTCTCAAGCCAATTTAAGTAACTTGCGCAACAAATTTGAGTAGCACACACCTGTTTGAAGTTTACCAATAGTACAAATGACATGGAGCGTAATCATTGTCCCTTTTATGACCTCATCAGGTGTGATGATGAACCATGATACCTATTTTGATATGACCTTCATCCCTAACCTATGACTCGACCTTGACACATAATTTCCCATTTTGTGACATGATTTTAAACTTAGGGGCACAAGGACCTTGACAAATATTTCAGCATAATGGACTCTTATACCCCTTGATGTTGTATGATGAGATAAACACAACACTTTTTGACTCAACCTATGACTTAACTCTCTATTGACATGCATATTACCTTTATTTGATCAATGACTTTATGAAAAACAGAGTTACTATGACTCGTTTAGGAATGCCTTGGTCTTCCCAAGACCAAGGCATGACTCTGAAAACTCTGGACAAACTCTAACTCTAGCTATGAAAATAATGGTGCTAACAACTGGCTCTAATGGGGATGTTATCCTCCCTGTAAGGTAACAAAGAACAGTAGACCATGTGCCTGACCATTGGGCTTTATTTGACTCAAAAAGACTCTAAACTGGTAATCAAACTGTCTAACAAAACTTGACACAATAAATCAACTAAACTCATCATAAACTTAAGGCCTTCACTTCGAGCTTCAATTTTTTGTTGATTATTGACTTCAACTGCTTTATCTAGAAAAAAAAATGGTTATTTACAATGAAATGGAAAAACTGAAATATTTTCAAGAAAGTTAGTGTTTGAGAAACCTGCCATTCACAGGGCCTCCACCAATGATATTTCCATCGATCTCCTGCAGTAAGTAATCATTTCTCCCATGGTATGCAACAATCCTGAATGGTCCCAGCCAGAGGTGGTCAAACTTTCCATGCTTCCCTTTATCTTCATTTCTTTCATCCCACTTAAGCACCAGATCATCAACCTTAAAATCATCATCCTTTGTATGTCTGTCAAAGGATTTTTTCATTTTGTCTCGATGCAATTGTGAGTTGTTGAACACTTGTTCTCTCATTTTCTGCACATGGATTAGTTGATTTTTTCCTTCTTTGAGCATAATTTGGTTCAACTTCCTATTCTTGCAGCAATTTCATCACTGGAATTCCTAATGACGTAGGAAAAACTGCCTTTTTACCATATACAATCTGAAAAGGTGATGTGGAAATAGACATCTTGGTAGTGATCCTATCAGCCCACAATGCATAGATAAGTTTCTTGTGCCAATCCTTTTTATTTTCTTGTAGAAGCTTCTTAATAATTCTTGTCAATATCTTGTTGGATGACTCAACAAACCCATTACCCCTTGGGTAATAATCTATGGAATGACCAAGGGTTATGTTGTAATCACTCCAAAATTTCTCCATTCT
>JASDQU010370676.1:65090-79026 GCA_032191745.1 Picea mariana | reverse complement strand
AATCCTTTTTATTTTCTTGTAGAAGCTTCTTAATAATTCTTGTCAATATCTTGTTGGATGACTCAACAAACCCATTACCCCTTGGGTAATAATCTATGGAATGACCAAGGGTTATGTTGTAATCACTCCAAAATTTCTCCATTCTCTTGGACTTGAATGTTGCTGCATTATCAGTAATGATTTTGATTGGACAACCAAACCTAGAAATAATATTGATTTCTAGAAATTGAATGATAACATCATCGGTAGCTTGCCTTGTTGGAACTACTTGAATCCATTTGGTGAAGTATTTTGTGGATGTCAATATCCACCTATGTTGAGTTGAATAAGGGGGTGAATCTCTCCTATCAAATCAAGGCCCCATTGCCTAAATGGTGCTCCAATAGAAATAGGTTTTAAAGGCAAGGGCTGCAACTTCCTTTTTCCATCAAATATTTGGCATTCATGACAGCTTGAGACCTCCTTGTACACATCAGAAAAAATGCTAGGCCAATAAAACCCCACTCTCAGTATTTTATGCACAATGGTTTTCCAGTAATGGTGACCCCCACAGTCACCTTTGTGGAATTCTTCAATGGTCAGTTTGACATCATATTCAAACAAACAACTAAGCAACATCCCCCCTGGGTCTTTCTAATATAAAGAGCCATTTAGAATGCATAATTTTTTTTCCTTCAACTTAAAAAACGTAGCCTTTTTTTTTCTTAATTCAGGAGGAGCTTGCAAATTTCGTAACACATAAATAATATCAACATACCATGGAGATTCAATAAATTTTTGAGATACTTGTGGGATTGTCTCTTCTACTAAATTTTCTGATAGGTTAGCAATGAAATTAATGCCCAAGACATCATAATTAGATTGTTTCATCAATTTTGCAAGTCCCTGACCTTTAATCAGCTTTGTAGGTTTAATTTCGAGGTCATACTCAAACAAGAAAAATATACATTTTCCCCTTCTACCTTCAGGATAAGGATGAGTTAAAATGTCTTTCACAGAATTGTTGGGCACATAAGCAACAAAATGAGAATGTAAGATATAAATTCTGAATTCCTTGAGGGATTTTACCAATGCATATGCTTGTTTCTCCATGGTGTCATACTTCAATGGAGAGTTTCTCAAAGTTCTGTTGTAATAGGTTATGGGCCTTTCAAAATTTTGTTCATATTTTTGCAACAAAACACCAACAATAGTGTGTTCTGAAGCAAAGGAGAACAAGATAAAATCTTTTGAAAAATCTAGACTGGCCAATACTGGTGCCTTGGTCAATGCTACTTTTATATCCTCAAAATATTTCCTATCTTCTTGATTCCATTTTATCTCATTGCCTTTTCTAAGCATGTTAGTAATATGTTTTATGATTTCAGCCAGGTTAGGGATAAACCTTCTAAAAAAATTTACTCTTCCAAGGAAAGATTGTGCCTCCTTTTTTCTTCTGGGTGTGCCAATCTTCAGAATTGCTTCCACTCTGCTGGGATCTATCTTTATTCCTTCTTTTGAAATGATATAACCAAGTAATTTTCCCTCTTGCATTCCAAAATTGGACTTTTTGGGATTTAATGAGATGCCAAACTTCCTACATTTCTGAAAGACCCTTCTCAAATGTTTTAGATGTTCATCATCAGAATCTGAAAACACATTAATATCATCTAAATAAATGACAATAAACTTATCTTTCTCATCAACAAAAGTTGTGTCCAAGGCCATTTGGAAGGTTGCCCCTGCATTCATAAGCTCAAAAGGCATTTTGGCATACATGAATGTGCCCCAAGGTGTTGTAAAGGTTGTTTTCTCTTGATCATCAGGATGCACCATGATTTGGTTGTATCCAGAAAAACCATCAAGCATTGATATTTTTTGTGATCCAACCAATTTCTACATAATGTAATCCATCTTGGGAAGCGGATAATTGTCTTTGAGAGACACCCTATTCAGATTTCGAAAGTCTACACACAAGCTGATCTCACCACTTTTCTTTCTAACAGGCACTAGATTAGCCACCCATTTAGAAAATCTTAAAGACACTTTGATTTTGGAATCAAACAAATTTCTTACCTCTTTCTCAATAAATGGAAACAACAAAGGATTAATCCTTCTCAATTTTTGTTTGAAAGGTTTGTGATCATCCTTTATTGGAATTACATGTTGAATCACCTTAGTATCATAAACCTTCAAATCCTCATAATTCCAGGCAAAGACATATGGAAAATCCTTCATTAGGCTGATATTTATTTGCTTGATTTATGAACTGGGTGTCTTGGATAGTTTGAAGATTTTGGGATCTTCCCGAGTCCCAATGTTGCAATATTCTATGTCCTCATCATTTGCAGTAATTTTAGGATTTCTGGCTACATCATTATTGTGAAAAGCCTTTTCCAATGGAACCAAAGCTTTGGGAATGATGTTATTTTTTAGCTGCACTATATCTCTATCAAAAATCTGATTTTGAAAACAATCATCATTTGTGAACACAACTACATCCTCTTCCTAGTCACAACAATACTCATCATCAATATTTGAATTGACAAATTTATTAGTCATTTGAAGGAATCTTTCTGCCTGCTTGTCATCCTCAAAAATCTGCCAATACTTAATGTTGTCAGGTACTCCTCGCTTGTGCTTGAATTCAATTTCATACTTTATGTTAGGAAAAATAGGAATCTTGAAAACATAGGCTGAAGTGGCTAGTGCATCAACAACTATATTTTTTCCCTCTTGGAATCACTGAGAGGTTATATTCTGAAAATTTTTCAAGAAGATCAAGAACTAAATTTCTTATATTCCCTTAACCTAGGATGATTTGACTGATATATTTACTTTACCTGATTTATGACAAGCTCAGAATCCCCATGTACAACTATTCTCTTTGCACCCAATTCTTTCAAAGTCTTCAATCCCAAAATCAATGCCTCATATTCAACCATGTTATTTGTGCAATCAAAAGCAAATTTACAAGAACAAAGTTTTGAACCAGCTTTGGGAGGAATAATCCAAACACCTGCTCCAACTCCCTCTTTGCTAGCAGCTCCATCAAAATTTATATTCCATAATTCATCCTCTTCACTGCCCCGCTGATCTTAAATTTGTCTTGACTGATGTCCCACTTCATCTTTCATAGGAAGATCAAGAGCCTTTGGACTTTCTTCTTCAAAGACAAGTCATTATAAAAAATGGAAGAACCTACTTCAATACCAATAGTATAAATGGGATGATTATTGGGTTTACTTTTACTACTCACCATGTACTACAACAATACTTCCCTGTACAGTCTCCTTTCTTGGAAAAAAATTGGTATAGTTGCATATGACATATCCATCTATAAGGTTCCTTTCAACTTTGTATCCCGTGACCTTGACAACAACATGCCAAATTTTGGAGGAATGTCAGCAACAACCACATCCATGATCAAATTCTTTGATGGAATTTCAGACAAAGACACAACCAAATCTTTGATTAAAACCAAACATTTTACCTTCCTTGAATCAAAAGAGAAAAGATCCTTGTTAGTCCTGGTAATGTTTAAACCCATCTCATCCATTATTACCTTTGGCATCAGATTATGAGATGCTCCTGAATCTAGCATTGCATTGTGAAATGCCATGTCATGAATCTTAAGAATGATATAAAATGGAGGAACATCACCATCCTCACCACATTCTTCCACACATGGACCAAACAAGATAGCAGGGTGATCGTCTTGCACATTCAAAGTATCATAATCTTCTTCCAATTTCAACATCTTAATGATTTGACTTCTATACTCAACATTCTTGATTAACTCATTGAAAGGTACATAAATTTTAATCTTTGCCATCTCATTTTCAAAATTATAAGGAGACTGAATTTTCTCTACCTCTTTGATTATTACATTCCTTTGCATCTTAGTGACCTTCTTTGGGAGCTCTTCTTGTTGTTTTCCTTTCCCCTGCACATCTTTTACAGGGATGTCCCTTTTAGGATGATTTGAGGAGGATTCACTTGTTTGAGGCTCCCTTGTAGGATTTCCCTTTGGAGTATTTGCACGCGCCTTTTTACTTCTTAGGTTATACTATTTTTGAAACTACATTATATCATTTTGGTATCCTTTTCTGTACTCATCTGATTCTAGTGGCATCAAATCATCATTTTCCTGCATAAAATTATCATTTGCATCCATAAATTGATCATTTTATTCTTTGGTTAAGAACACATTTGTTTCAGTATCATCACAACAATGAATGTTGTCTTCAAGAGATTCAACAAAATTTTCATTCATATAGTTATTTTGGAAGGGGGGTTTTATTTGTTGATCACCTTGATTTCTCTAGTCTCTTTGTCTGATCTGTCGGCTTGGTGCTCTTTTGAAATTTTGATTTCTGGGTTGAAAATCAGCTTGGTCTCTGGTGGTAGGCTTGTTATCCAAGGACAAATTTTCCATAAAACTTTCCATAGTTTTCATCATTAAGCCAAATTTTTCATCTGCTGACTGGGAAGTTGAAGGTTGAGCCTCTCCTTGAAGCTTTTTCATATCAACTTCAGAATTATATTTGATCTTTCATGATGCCATCAGATTCACCTCTACTTCAATAACATCATTCATCATGACATCTAGTGTATTAGATCTTCCTTCTCTCAATAGCAAGGCAAAATCACTGTCAAAAGAATCAACATAACGTAGTTAGGCAGCTCCAGGAGGGGGTTTAACTTCAGTTGGGATTGAATTATAGACCCTCATGAACCTGGTTGAAAATTCTTGTACTGTCACACTGGGTGATCTTTTTATGTTATTATATTGAGTCAACAATTAAAGAGGGTTTTTCTTGTCTCCCTATCTTGCAAGGAAGAGTGCTTCAAAGGTTGCAAAATCAGGGATGCTTGTTGCTGGAAGAGCTTTGAACCATTTTCTGACTTCACTTGAAAGACTTTGTGCAAACAATCTTACTTTTACATCCTCATGATCTACCTCCTATAGGTCAACAAAATCATTAAACCAATCTAAGTGTTTTCTTGCTGAAGCATTTTCTTCAACATCATATGATTTAATCCTTTGGGCATAATTCAGAGGTAAATCATGTAATTAGGAAGGCAAGGTCAGATGGGCAAATCTAGATGCCATGGATCTAGGAGGATTTTTGGTTGGCTGAACAATCTGAATGGGGACAATGGGAATTGAAACAATTTGAATGGGGACAATAGGAATCAAAGATTGGAATTTCTTGTCATCAAACAAAACTTGATTTAAGTTGGATTCAAATTTAGATCCGAACAAATTTTGTTCAAATTTTATGTCAAAATCAAGGTCATCAATGTTTTTTACTCCGTCTTTGGGTAATGATAGATTTATGTTCAAAAAAGAAAATGAGTCAATTACCCTTTCTTTTCTTTTATGTAAGAGTTTCTTAGGATCAGACATAGATGCTATAGGTTTTGGATCATGGTTTCTTTTAGTGTAGATCTTTTTTGGAGCCATGATTTCTTATTAGAGTTACTTTCTTGCTACCGATATTATAAAATGAAGTCGCCAGGATAAAAAAAATTCAGCCAATAAAAATGTTTGATTTCTCTGTTACCCTCGGGAATCAAATCTGAAGCTTTAGTCGTTCTCTCCTAGGGAAAATTTTCAATTTCGTCCTCGGTAACGACGCCAAAATGTTATCACTGAGTAAATTGTTGGTCTGAATTGTTGTTTTGAGGAAACAATCTACAAAGGTAACCTACAAACCAACTTTAAGATTGGAAGCTATCCCTTCCAATCTAGAGAGGGATATCTCTGAGACTTGATCTTTGATAGATAAAATTTTTTTAAACTGATGGCTAGGTTTAGATGATTGAGGTAGTTTTTTCAAGGTTTGCTTGAAAGGAGGTATAATATCTCTTGGGATATGGATTCAACCCCTTAAAACGAATGAAAACAATGATTGGTAGGTAGAACTTCCCAGAGGAACAAAGGCTAAATAAGGCGATGAACTTTCAATTTTGAGTTTGATTAAGTAGGGTGGAAGAGGAAAAGAAACACATAACAGAATCAGAGAACCATGGAAGATGAATTCTGACCTATTTAAGAAGAGAAACACAGTTTAAATCACTTGAGTCTAAAGCACCATTAGATTAATTCTAGACCCTTTAATTATCCAATTTAAATAGAAGAAAAGTGAAGATGAAAGTAAGGACACAAGAAGTACATACAAAGATAAGAGTACAATCTTCATATCACCACCATTAGAATCTTTTTCATAAAAAGTTCAAGATTTCTGCATTTGTATTTATTTCAGATTCAAAGAAAAGTAGAGTATTGGTCTTGTCTTTTTTATTTCTCTGCTCAGGGACAACATAATTGTTACGCCCATTAGTATAAGTTCTTCCCAACAACTTGTATAGAGTTATACACCGAAATCCCCTCATCAACACGATTGATCCTCGTACCATTTTTCATGTTCCCTTTCCCAATACAATATCCACACCTGCATCATTCAAATTGCTTACAGATAATAGGCTCTTGGCTAGTTTTGGAATGTGCAAAACCCCATGGAGAGTTTCAATCCTTCCATATTGTAGCAAAAACTTAACCCTTCCACGTCCCATGATTTTGGTTGTCGATTCATCACCTAAGAATACATCACCACCATCGTATTTTTCATATTCAAAGAACCACTCCCTGTGAGGAATCATATGATATGACACACTTGAGTCGATCAACCATACACCATGATCTGCATGTGTACCTGTAGATGCCAGGTAAACATCACCTCCTTATTCAGTGGATTTTTCCTCCGCTGTGGAAGAGGAATTATCGAATCCCTTTGATTTATCAACCTTCTTAGACTTGAAATATTTCTTATAATGCCCTTCTTTACTACACTTCCATCATTTCCTCAAAGATTTTCTTGGAGACTTAGATCTACCTTTAGATTTAGATTCCGCCCCCGAAGACTTACCAGGATTCTTGTCTTGGGTACGACCTCTTACAAATAAAACATCTGTGCTCTGACCATCCATGCTTTTCTGCGTCATCTCTTCATATAACAAGGATGCAACTACATTCTCATACTTCAATGTAGATTGAGTGGTACTACCAATTTCTACAACCAGATTATCCCAAGAGTCTGGAAAAGAACATAATAAATTAATACATGTATCTTCTTCTGTAATCGTAATATTAACATAGACAAGTTAGCTTACCAACGTATTGAAGGAATTTAGATGTTCTATCACATAATTTCCATCTTCCATCCTAAGATGATACAACTTCTTTCGAAGAAACAACTTGTTTAGTAGGGACTTTGATTGATACCTATTCCCTAACTTATCCCATAGTTCCTTGGTTGTATATTCTCCCGAGACATTCAACAACAATGAATCTGCCAGACAGATTCAAATAATACTCCTTGCTCTTCTATCCAACTTCTCGCAATATTCCTTCGACATACCAGTATGTTGTGTACTAATAGTTTGTGTACCAGAAGATTGTGTACCAGTAGAATGTGTGCTAGTAGTCTGTGTACGAGTAAGTTGTGTACCAGGATCCACAACGATCCACAATGATCCATTATTCTTTGTCTACAAGAAGGTCCTCCATATTGAGCTTCCATAGCTCAAAGTTTTTAACGTTGAACTTCTCTATCTTGATTCTAGAAGAGCTCTCCATTCCTCTTTCTACACTCGAATCACCACTGCAAAAGCTCCCACTGAACCCAGGTTTATCACAAACCCAATATAAACTTGATCTATCAAGACCAAGCCAAACCCTCAACAACAAAGGTGTCCCCCTGAAGCCAATAATGGGCTCTGATACCACATGTAAGTTTTAAACCCGTGAAGTAAAGCGATGCATACAAATTCTTAAGCAAAACATAAATTAATCAATGGCTCATACACACAATACACAGATATTTATGTTGGAAACCCTTAACGAGGATAAAACCAACCTTCCTTAGTGCCACATCTTTCAACTCTTCATTTTATTAATTTCACCATTCACAATACAATATATACAATATTTTAGGTATTTTGTAGCTACCAAAACCCTAATCCCTTAATACATGATTAAATTAGAAAATTGCTAAAAATAACAAAATGCGCGTAACTAGGGGGGGTCAATCCTGGGCCCCTCTGGGACCCCCCTTGGAAAGCGCCTGACGCACATGACACAAAGAGAGAAAAAAGTTTGGATCACCAAACGCAGTTGTTGAATTTGATGCACCCACCCACACACACATACAAAGAATTTAACACATACCCAACAATTTAGGGATAATTATTAATAATCACATTGAGACTTAAACCTTTCAAAGTTTTGAACAAATAGGAAGTTTGTGTGATTCATTGCGAGAATACAAAAGGAGATCATTATGTTCAAGGAGGTCATTTTTTTCCAAGTTTTGAGGGCATCTTAAAGAAAAATGGTGGTATATATATTTACTAGTTATCCCCGAAGTTTTATCCAAGGTTTATTAGGTATGAAGACATGTTATGAATTCATCATCCAACATTTTTCAATGTACCCAAGACATCATTTTATATCAAGTAGGAGATGGTATGTGGAGTGCATCACCTTTATGCAAACCTCACATATGCTAGTCATTAAGCACGACTGACAATTTGAAGCTAGCAGTGGATTAATGTAGGGAACATGGGGGATGGTGGCACATGATGCATGTGAATTGTCCGATGTATGTTCTTGGTGGTGGTCGGCTTCGTTGCCAATTTGTTTCTCGAGTAGGATTTCCTAATCAAATCTTGTTGTTGCTTTGTGGTTGTTGCTCAAAGTGTTGGGTTCAACTCCTTGTGGTTTCTTCCTTGGTCTAGTGCTTAGTTGAAATTCATTTATTTTCCTCATTTGGATTGCATGTATTGGTTTGGAGTTTCTATTCAATGGCCTGGGTGTTTGGGGCCTTGGGTATTTCCTGGGTAGTCTATGGTTGGAGGTTCTATAAGATTCGAAAGAATTTTTGAGCTAGCTGGCTATGACCACCTTGCTCTACTGTGTGTGCAAATCCATTTCTAGGATCTATGTATTTTTCTTCTTGGGTTGGAATCCCATTCTGGTTTGTTGTCTCTACTTATTGGAAAAGTTTGATTTGGTTCTTTGGAATTGTTCATTTGGGTGCTTTTTATTTATTTTCTATGAGGGCTATAGAGGAAGTTTCTCAATATGGACTATAAGGAATTCCAAGAATTGCATAGGGTGATACAGATGCATGAAGATATCATAAACAAGAACAAAAAATATATTTTTTATATGAACACCAAGGTTCAGGAGAACAAGCATCAATGTATATCTCAAAATGTAGTGATTATGGATACTCTTATTCAACAAAAAAGACAAATTCAGGTTTTCAAAGTTGAATGCTCTATTCTAAAGAATATGGTATGCAATATTAGCAAAGGCTCCCATTTTGCTACCACCAATTTGAGAATGTCACTGAATTTAACCCCAAAAGATATCAAGGAAGAAGAAATAATACATTAAAAAACATTGAAGATATGGATTTGGGCATTGTGGAATCTCATCCACCAACATTGACCAAGATGAAGCTCTTAGTAAACATGTTTTTCATTATTATCTGACTATGATTATGTTTTTATTAAAAAAATAAATATTATACTACAATGTTAAATCTTTAATTTTTTTGAAAATTTGTTTTTAATTATATTTATAAATAACTAAATAACTTATTTGTTTTTAAATAAATTAAATATTTTATAAATATGATCTAAATACAAAATATATAAAACATGATATATTATTAGTCCATCATGCCTTAAGCTAGGATTATATATATATATATATATATATAGAAGCAACACAAAAATATTTTAACTTTAACTTAAGAGGTCACAAGTTCAAATCTAGAGGAGATAGGGTATGTATACCTCCGTAGACTTTACACTAGTCAAATCATTGGGCTTGTCCCACAAACAAAGGATCTCATACACCTATTTGGTGTGTGGCTTCGCCATATATATATATATATATATATATATATTACCAAATAGGTGTATGAGATTTTGACCTCTTGTTTGTGGGACAAGGGACCCCCTTCAAATTGGTGTCCCCCTTGTTTGTGGGACAAGCTCAATGATAATCTATTTTTAAGGTCAGGGCTAAGCCACACCAAATTGATGTTCCCCTTGTTTGTGGGACAAGGGACCCCCTCCAAATTGGTGTCCCCCTTGTTTGTGGGACAAGGGACCCCCTCCACCCAGCGATTTGTCTGGTAAAGTCTACGTAGGTATACATACCCTACCCCCCTCTGGATTTGAACTTGTGACCTCTTAGGAAGAAACACATGTTCTTAACCATTAGGCCCACTCAGGCTGATATTTTAACATGTCATTGTTTGAGTTTTATAATACTTCTGAGGGAAATATCTTAATTTAAATTTTGGAAAAAGTGTGATTATTAAAGATATTTATTACTCTATAATTAGGTTTTTGTCATTAGTATATTTTAACATGTTATTGTTTAAGTTTTATTATACTTTTCATTTATAAGAAAATATTTTAATTTAAATTTTGGAAAAATGTGATTATTAAATATATTTATTACTCTATAATTAGTATGATGAGATGTTATGTGATTTATTTAATTAATAAAAAATAAAATCTATTTAATTAATAATAAAAAAAATGAAATAATAAAAAAAATGTGTTTAATTTAAAAAACAATAAATAATTAGATTAAAAAAATGAAATAATTAAAAAAAAATACACCTTAAAAAATCTGATTCCTCTAAATACTTGATAAATCCTAGTTTAATATAAATCTTCAATAATTCATTCCTTACAACCTCATCACCATCATCATCAAGGTGATGGTGTTGACCACTCAGTTAGCATATACTATCTCGTGGTTGTGTTTTTTGGAAAATTTAAATAAGATAACAAAATTATATTCTTTTTTGGTAAAATGGTAATGGTGTTGACCACTCAGTTGGCAGATACTATCTCCTTTTATTGTGGTTGTGTTTTTTGAAAAATTTAAATAAGATAACAAAACTATAACAATATAGCACCATTTAGAATTAGTTATTTTCCTTGACCTTACCATTTAGAATTAGTTATTATTTAGTTTCCTCGACCTTACCATTTAGAATTAGTTATTAGTTTAGTTTCCTCGACCTTTGCTTGGAAGTCTATGGTATATGTATAAACTTTCCTTTTGCAAATAGAGGTTAAGGGCTAGTAAAACTTAACAAAAGAACAATATAGCCCAAGAGGGATTTCACTGCTAAAGCCTATGGAAGTATGCATACCCTACCCCTTTTATATTTGAATGTGTGACCTCCAAGGAGGAAATGTTGAGATTTTCTGTAATTTCAGAAGTTATTCTTAAGTGTAATTGTACTGGTCATAACCTCGAGAAGTTTGACTTGATAAGTCATTGTGAAAGGGTTTATTATTAAGTCATTGTGAATGGGTTTATTGATAAGTTGTGTCTTTTAGGTCTTTTAGAGTATAAATAGAGGTTATATCGAGTCATATTGAGATCACTCATTTGAACACAAGTACAAGAGAGTAGTGTGCATTTATCTAGGAGGTTATTCTTGGTTCGTGTATGGGTCTCTTTGGTCTTGATTTCGGGAAAGAGCATTGTATGACATTGTACATGTTGGAGGAATCTATACTAAGGAAGTTTTGCAGGGTTTTCTCCTCCTTGAGGGTCTCCCTGAGGATATATCTAGTTGTTCTGTGGATATCTATCTTTCAGTTGTGATCCTTTTACATATTAAATAATAATAAAAGAATATGATACTTTAATTGTTGGAAAAACATATATGAAACTTCTACATGGTATCAGAGCAGGTTCAACCCTCACTCTCTCATGAGAGGGGTTGTAGGAGAGTAGATTAGTCGTGTGTGATAAGTGGATAAGTAGATTTTCCACTTCGCTAAGTGTTTACAAGATCAATTAAGGGAGACAAATAGCGAGGAGGACTGACCATCTAAGAACTATGTTAGCCACCATATAAATGGCTCATTCCATCAAAGAAAAAAAGTCGTTGGTAAATGACAGGAACTGCCATTAATACACATTGTCAAACCTAACCTTAGTTTGGGGCATTCCAGATCAACAACATCAAATCGTTTTCCCTCGCCTTGTCACACACCCACTATGACAACTAAGATTTTCTTTTTCTTTACATCTTTTCTTCGAGGAACATAATCCCCGAATTTCTATGGGGACTAGTGCAGACCCTCCCTTCCCTTATCCTCCCCCATGGGATTGTTGGCTATGACCACAGGCCTTACCAAAAAGGCGCTTCCGGATTTTTCGATTCGAGGAATCACGATGCAAGCGTTCCCCTGTTCTCTATCTTTTGAAATGTCGAAACCCGAAAGAGTCTAACAGATCCTTAGCTCCTCCCTTGGGTCGCTTTTCATATGACCAGTCCTATGACCTGGTGTTGTTCCTCTAAATGCTTTCAGGGTTTCGCGATTCGGGAAATCGCGATGCAAGCATTCCTCCTTTCCCTTTCGAATCCCCGGAACTCGAAAGCCCGATATCTTCCAGATCTATGGTCCAGATTGTCGACTTGCTCAATGGCCCAGATTAAATCCCGACATTCCACCTTTTGGGATTTCTGGTGAGGTCTTCACTCCTATTCCTCTGATGTCCAGAACCCCAGTGGCCTTAGATCTTCGCCACGCATCCCTACAAATGGGCAGTCCATATTCTTTCGGGACTCCTCCTCCCTACTACAAGACCCGGTCCGGTGACCTAGGGCTCATTCACAGAGCGCATCGAGGTTTTGCGTATCGAGATTTCGCGACTGGCGAAGACGAGGGGTCTTGCCCTTGGGTTTCTCGGGTGCCGAAACGCCGAAACCTATTCACGCTAAACCGATTCAGGATTTCGCATATCGGGATTTCACGATTGGAGAATACGAGGGAACTTGCCCTTGGGTTTCCCGGGTGCCAAAACACCGAAACCTATTCATGCTAAACTGATTCAGGGTTTTGCATATCGGGATTTCGCGACTGGCGAATACGAGGGAACTTGCGCTTGGGTTTCCTAGGTGCTGAAACACCGAAACGTCAAAACCTATTCACGCTAAACTGATTCAGGGTTTCGCATATCGGGATTTCGCGACTGGCGAATACGAGGGAACTTGCCCTTGGGTTTCCCAAGTGCCGAAACGTCGAAACGTCAAAACCTATTCACGTTAAACCAATTCGGGGTTTCGCATATCGGGATTTCGCGACTGGCGAATACGAGGGAACTTGCCCTTGGGTTTCCCGGGTGCCGAAATGCTGAAACACCGAAACACCAAAACCTGAGAGAACCACTCTCTCTTGTACAAGGTTTCCAGACTCAGATCACATGATCCTTCAAGGGGTTCTTGGGTAATTATCCCTAGGCTTGGTGACTGTTATCGCACGGTTTGTAGGAAAGGTTGGATAGCTTGAGTCAATGCTTGAAACCGGCGTAACAGGAGCTTCCCCACCCACTGTCACCTCGATGGGGAGCTCTTTCTATTTAGGAGGGCCAGTCCAAGGGAGACGTCCCTAAGGCAATCTGGGTTAATGAAAGGCTAAAGGGTAAAGGACCAGGTCAAAGAAGTTCCCTTTCACAGATTCCTGCCCAAATGAGATAGTCAAGGAGAGAAATCCACTAATAATGCACCTGTTTTCGAGACAAAACAGAGAAAGACTAGAATATGCTTGCAGTGGGTTAGTACTTCATGAAATCAATGACTATCCTTTAACACATATATGAGCAAAATATCAATGCTATTATTGACAAAGTCAATGATGGCTTAAAAGAGACAAATGGCTTAGATCACTTCTTCAATAAAGAAATAGAGATTAAAGCATCCAACGTTCAATATTAGACCTTGTATCATATCATTAATGCAATAAATATGTTAATTTAGCTCACATACAATATGTTGCTGCGTCACCTATACTATTTCTGCTACAGGTGTGACGTCAAGCTTTATCAATGAGTCAATTT
>JASDQU010370675.1:12815-55815 GCA_032191745.1 Picea mariana | reverse complement strand
ATAAAAAAAAAAAAAAACACATAAAATAAAGATGAAAAATAATGTAATCAAACAATTCAAGAGAACATTGAAATCGATGCAAAGTGGAACAATAGGATAGAAAGCCAAACAAACATGTAAAAATGAAGCAATGAAGCAACAAAAAGATGAAATATAAATGCAAAGATGAAATATAAATGCAATTTGAAATATAATTCAAGAGAACATTGAGATCCATGCAAAGTGGAACAATAGGATAGAAAACCAAACAAACATATAAAAATGAAGCAACCAAAAAATGAAATATAAATGCAATTTGAAATATAATTCAAGAGAACATTGAGATCCATGCAAAATGCAACAATAAGATAAAAAACCAAACAAACATGTAAAAATAAGTAAAAAAAAATATATAAATACAATTTGAAATATAATTAAGAGAAATGAAATATAAATGCAATTTGAAATATAATTCAAGAGAACATTGAGATCAATGTAAATGTAAAGTGGAACAATATAATAGAAAACCAAACAAATATGTAAAAATAAAGCAACAAGAAGATAAAATATAAATGTAATTTGAAATATAAATGCGTAGTGTAAGTACACAACAAATTCAAGTCAATTAAACATAAATTCATGTCAATTAAGCATTTACAAATTTGAGTGCTCCGTGTAGTTGTGAAATATTAATGAAAGTATATTTTACTTTCAAGAGTTTTTGAACTAGTTGATGCATGAATGTGATAACTAATAATTAACTCCCATTCAATTTACCACTAATTTACAAGTTTACAAATAATTTGAAAAGACAAAAACACTGCACCTATATGTATTATTTATAATACATATAAATATTATTACTTAAAAATAATATTATAATATTATATTATAAATAAATTACCATATTACTTAAAAATAATATTATAATATTATATTGAAAATAAATTTACCATATTACTTAAAACCCTAAGGAAATGGATAGTTAAAAATAAGATGGATCGCTAGGAGTAAGGATATGCATGTCTATACATACACATGCATCGACTCACCTCCCACCCTCCTGAGAATGAGCATGGACATGTATATATATGTATTATTGTTTACAAATATCATTACCTATAAGAAAATATTTCAATATCATAATAACTATAAAGTTGTTAAAGTCACTTCCTACATACTAATCATTCTCAATCAAGATTAAAACTATTTCAATCATTATTGATTGTAATCATATACGAAATAACATGTTTCTCTAACGTTATCAAACCTTCACGATAAGTGCAATTGTCAACCTTTCAACATATTTTAACGATATAATACATATATATAAAAAAAAAAAAATTCGATATTTTTTAATGTTATATATATATATCATCATTGTTTTTTTTAATATTAGCAATGTAAATAAAAATATATCTCCAGATGAATTGAATTTCAATTAAATATTTATGAACCATTTTGTAGATGAGTAGATAGCTATATCTTTAGCTTTTTTCAATAGAAAATTCGTTCAATTATATTAGTGAAAATATAATTTTTTACATCTTCATGACCATATAATGATCATATCAAAACTAGTCTATAGACCATGCTCATAAACATTAACTACGACATCCCCAAAAGAACCAGAAAATCACTAGAACCAGCACACAGGCTGCAAAATGTCATACAAAACAGGGATAAAACCCCAACAAACACCAGAAAAGAAACTAAACCAAATGTCGCACGCCCCCAAAGGACCTCAAAGTATTTACCCAACACCGCACGCCCCCAAAGGACCTAAAAGTGTTAAACATAACACTGCACACCCACACTGTAGACCTCAAAGCTTTGGTCCAATACCTCTTCTAGCCAAGGAGGTAGAGGTCAAGAGGATCCAGAAGAGATGACAAAAAACCACTACAACAATCCTAGAAGCTTCCACCAACACAAAACACTGACGATATATATCATCGCGCATCCAGAGACGAATCCTCTAACACCAAAATGAATGATGTACAGGAGGAACCTCGCCAGAAATCGTTATAGCCATATTTGGCAAACACGGGGTGAAACTCGGCCCCGAATAGGGGGCAACCACCACTACCCGTAGAGGCTTACCACATCCATCGCAAGGCACTGCCACACCACAGAGCTCACTGGGATCGACCCTTCACCACCACCATTGGATCCTCGCTCGCCTTACTCCCTCCATGTCGTGCCACAGAGCCTGCTTGCCTCTGGTAGTGGCCCTCGCCCTCTCTTGCACTCGCCTTGGTAGTGGCCCTCTCCCTCGCCCACGCTCTCCTTGAAAGTGGCCCTCTCCCTCGCCCACGCTCGACCTTCACCATGGATTCAGGGATGCGACTAGAAAAACCTAGCCACAGAGTCCATGTCTCACCTTTTAATGGGGTACTATAGAGTACTGCTAGCTCATATCAAGATTGCCCACAAGCCTGAAATCATGCTACAAGAATCGTACCTGACCCATTTGTTGCTTATTTTCAAGTCTTTCCACAACAACACATGCCAAAGCATAGCTATATCTTTAGCTAATCTCTTTATTAAGTTTCATTCAATGCTTCATCAACCAAAAAGGGACAATTGGAACTCGTTACCCAACAATTTAAACTTGAAATGAGGATACAATAATACCTAATAATAATGTTCATAAAATACTAAAACATTTACGACAAAAAATTTAAGAGTGGAAATTTGTCTCTAAAGAGATTTAGTGCTTATGATTGAAAAATGGACTAATAAGATGAATTTAGTTATACTTATATCAACATGAGTGAAGATAAGTGCCAAATGTTGTGGATTTTTATGAATAAGACTCATGTTCAAATTTTGTGGAGTTTTATGAATAAGAATCGGGTTCAAATTTTATGGAGAATATGTTGAGGCAATATGCAATATGTTAATATGGTGTAGGGCTCAAAAAAAAAGAGTTGGATGTAATGGTAAGGACCAAGGATTTTTTTTCCATTGGATAAGTTTCAATTCTTGTGAAGGACTTTATTGAAGCCATGGGATCACCTTGAGGTTTTGATTGAATGTGTAGTTGCATTCATAGAGATTATATTAAATGATCTCGTGACATGTGCACACATAAGTGGATCAATTCTCACTCCAATGTCATTTAACTCTTGATTCCAAAGGGATTGGATCCACTAGCGAGGATTGCTGAGCTTTTCACTCAACAAGGCTTAAATCCTATGAGGAAGTCCACTTGTTGAGGTTTCCATGGGGACATTTGAAGTTGCTAGTTGAACGTGTCAAGCTTGCATTACACTCCCCATGTACACATAAATGGATCAAATCCCACCCTCTTGTCATCCTTGAAAAAAAACACTAATTTTTTTGGCTACAACCAAAATTTATGGGGATGCCACATGTGGAGGAAGTCATCATTGGCCCTGAGGGGCAAAAAGTAGCCTCTTTTGCGTGGGGGCTTGGCATCCTTTTGAATAATGAAACTGAAGCGTTGGAAGTTTGGAAATGCCTCATCCTTCTCGACTCCCACACCTAGGAGTCAACATATATTTGAAATGACTCAATGATTACTATTGAAGCAATGAAAGGAACCAACATAATCGCCTCTCCCTCCCTCTCATGCATCATTCAAAGAGATATATTTCTTATTAATAAATGTGTCTTTCTTCCACATTCCTCTTGATAAGAAATATATTGCAAATGAATTTGTGTAACACCCTGTTTCCCTTGGTTTGTAAATACAACTATATTGGCCAAGGAACTATGGAAAACCTAAAAGTGTGAATGCTTGATTTAATGGACCTTTGTACAAAAGGTCGATGAATGTAAATTATGTTATTTAATAGAAAATGGTTATGTGTTGCATGATTGCTGAAAGAGGGGATGTGCTATGAGAAAAACATGAATGCTATGAAAGGTGGTGGAGAGGACCCGAAATGGTTGCATTAAACTCCACCGAACTAGTACCATGATGGAATTAATTGCTCAGATCAGAACAACCCTCTGACCCTAGAATGAATTATAGTCGGGATGGTAGGTGGGAAGACCTCCTCAAGATTTAATGAGAGGATGGGGCAGACTGTCCATCCGTAAGGCTTCTAGACCTGACCATGTATTGGAAATTTGAGCCACACGCAACCTTGCTGAGGAAGGCAAGAAAGGAAGTGTGGTGGGCAGAGGAAGACCTGCGGGGAAAAATGCAGAAACGAGAGAGAAAAATATCGGGTTCGAGGAAGGACTGGAAGAGGAACAATGAGTTCTGATCACAGAAAATAGAGATTGAGCCAGGAGAAGGACAATAACCTTCATCCTTATCTATTTTTGTATTGGGAGAAGGAGAGTAACCTTCGTCCCTAACTTCCATTGAGCTAGAAGTAAGAGATTGAATCTCAAAGCATCATGGCTTAAGCTAGAGGGTGGCTAATGATAAATCCATTGGGAGTGACTGCACCTATGGTTGGGTGGAAAATAACACCCCTTTCAGTAGTCGCATCACACTCTATGGTTCTGCTAAGTTTTTTCTTGCCTTGTGCTTTGAATTGTAAATAATGGATGCATGCGAGTATTTACATGTCTATAAAGGGTTATTTCTCTGTATTAAATGATTAATTTATGAGTATGCGTTTGTTCCCTTCATAACCTCTATTTCTTCTTGAATTTCCATACGCCCTAGTTTAATCACTCGAAGGCGCTTTCCCTAGAATTTACATCATTGTTCCAGAGTCAGAGCAAGCCTTTGGTCATAGCTATCGTTTTGGTAACCTCACAAGTTACTTTGCCTTGATTAAGATCTTAAAGCTCTACGATTTGGGAAGGTGTTCCCTTCAGACTAGTAGTCTAGGAGACTCTGAAATTGCACCAATTCCCTTAACCAAAAACCCAACTAAGAGGGGGGATTATAGCCTGAGAGTTATATGAAGATCCACTTGACCTGGGTCTAGGAACCTTGGAGCTCGAGGCTCCAAGATGTCAAATTGCACGATAGTCAAGTTGAACCCCACAATTTCTATGAACCGTCGATCTATGAACGAAGATCGAGGGTGGGGAATCACTATGGAGTGGGAAGGTGAAAATAGCGGACATGCTAGTTCGCAGCACGCAATTCACCCTTTTCGTTGATCTCGATGAGCTGGAAGATCAACGATCCCTGTTAGACTAGAATTGAGCAAGCACTTTCCAAATTGGGGAGGTCAAACACTCTGGTAAAGATTACACGGGTTGGGGCCTCACTATTTTTGTGAACCGTCGATCTTTGTTGACCTTCGATCTCCATTGACCTTCGATCTGAGTTTGACACGATCCCTGAAACACAAGGAGCATGTGGGATGACGAAATCTTCAAGGAGATCAAGCTCATAAGAGATAGTTCTTTCAGGAGTGCAGAAACAATCTAGGAGACAGGCCCGTAGGAGGAGCAAAGGTTGAATCCTTTGAGCACTTAGAAAATCTTGTAAGTCGGAGTAAGTCAGAAGCTCAGGAGGAGGAGAGAAAATGGTCGCTGGATCACAATGCCAAGGATTGACAACCGTCTGATCTAAGAAAGGTGCACGAACCTTAGCACTTTGCACACATAGGAGAGGATAACTTACCAAAGTTCGGAAGTCTCAAAGTAATTTTGGAATGTCCATCGTCAAGGAGGACAGGTGGCGTAAGATCCATAACTTTGGAAGTTCATGGATCAGGAGGAGGTGAAATAACTGAAGTAATTTGAGGTCATTCATCACCAGGAGGTGAATCTAGACTGCTAGATCCAGAGGGATACGTGGCGACGGATCACAGACTTTGGAGGAATCTATTAGAGGGTTTTCATTTGAAAGTCAAGATTTCCGAACCCCGAAGACCTGAAGTGAATCTGGACCACCAGATCTAGAGGGACATGTGGTGACAGATCGTGGACTCCGAAGAAATCTGTGTGAGATTTTTTAGTTGAGATCTGAGATTCCCAAAGTTCGAAGAGCCAAAGTAAATATCAGTCGTTAGATCACTCGAAGTAGGATCCTGACTGTTGATTGCTAGGAGATATGTGTCAACATATCAACAGCTTCGGAAAATCTATTTGATAGTTTTTCAGTTGAGATTTGAGACTCCTGAAGCATGAAGAGCCAAAGAGCCAAAGAAAATCTCAATCGTTGGATCATCCGAAGTGAATATGGACCGTCTGATCCAGGAGGGACATGGCGTGAATCTATGGACTCCGGATGAAGTCCTGAAGTAATTCATAGTCGTCAGATCTAGAGGAGATGTGGCGTAAATTTGTGAACTCTGGGTAAAGACCTGAAGAAATCCTCGATTGTCAGATCCAGAGGACAGGTGGAACAAATCTATCGACTTCGGATAAAGACCCAAAGTAATCCTTGATCATCAGATCAAGTGGACACGCGTAATTGGATTATAGCCTTCGGATAAAAGCCATTGGAAAAAAGAAGGGTGAAGTTTGATATTTGAGATCTCGGAAGTCCAGAGACCTGAAGGAGATCTCGACCTTTGATCGAGCAGAGGGCCACAAGACCATTGATCTAGCTGAAAGGTCAAACACCTGAAGTAGAAGCAGGGCCGTTGATTTAGGAGGAGAGGTGTCCGCAGATTGTCAACTTCGAAAGATTGATGTACGAAGGAAAGAAGGGTTTGAGATTTGAAAAGTCCGAAGTCCAGAATCACAAAGGATATCTCATCTATTGATTTAGGAGGTGCAGATCTGGTCCATGGATTTGAAAAGGGAAAATCTGAACCGTTAGTTCAAAAAGTACTGTCAAGATCAGGAGATCGATGGTCCATAGAATTGCAGGGATTGGAGGTGGGGGAACTTTAAAAAGTTGAGGGTGGGACGCAATCCAAACCTAGGTTTTGGAGAAAGGATACGTGGAGGCTCGAGGAGAATTGCAGGCCGAAAAGTAGTTTGGTTTCAAACCACCTTGGTCACACCTACAATTGTGTGTTTGCATGAGATCATTGCCCAAGGTCACATCCGAGGAGGGGCCAAGAGAAAAGGGGCTAACTCCAACTCCGAGACTTCATTGAAGCACGAGGGAGAAGGTCGCGGGTATCATAAGACCTGCACCAGAAGTCGGAAGGGCCTGTGTTTGACTAAGAGGTGAGACTATCAAGGTCTCAAAGTCTTGTTTGACTTAGAGAATCAGAGAACCTTGACCAAGGGTTGGGTTGAGTCTCAGACTTCCCAAATTAGGATTCGTAGAGGGAAAGGAACTGTTCCTGTAAGGAGGACAATTTTTTTTTTTGCCCCATCATGGGTGTGTTACAAATCAATGTCAGAGCATGGTTACAACACTTGGCCTGCTTGGGCTCATGGACGAGTCGCTTAAAAACTCTATTTGGAGTACTTTTAAAAGAGTGCCACTGTACCTTACCTCTTTCTTAAAACGTCTGGTTAAAAATGTTATTAAAGAAAAGAATGAAAATTTCTATTGTGTGTGTGCATTTAAGAAATTGAACTGTGTATTGTTCATGAACTAATAGACTGTTAGCTAACAGTAAGTGTTTTTGTCAACACTCGAGAAGTCAGTAAATAATGGGAAAACTTCAAGACTAAAGGACGATGACGTGTCATGAATTAGGGGATGGCTCCCACAATAGAGATGAAGAATATGACGAAAGGAGGGTGGTGGAAACCCCTCCATATATGGATGAAACTGTAAGGAGCCTCAGGGCCGAATTATAGAGTTGCAAGGCTGACAACAAGACATTGATAAAGGAGCAAGAAAAAAAGACAGAAATTAACGCAGTCTTGCTGCAGAGCTTATCCAACATACAGAGGCAACTACAACATGAACCCGCAACCAGTCATGTGGATCGACAACATAATAAGAGAAGTCAAAGTCCATCTGAGATTTGAAAACATGACTCCATAAGTGACCACACTAGGATAAGTGCCTCGAAGGCCCAACCTGGAGGCAGGGGACACTCATCGGTAGAGTCCTATGGAAAGGAAGCTTGCAAATCCTAAGGATCTTCTAGTAGTAGAGCAAGCTCACATTCTCAAAGGAAAGGAAAGAAGTGGAAGTGTTCCAAAAATAATGATCCTGAATAATTCAAGAAATCCAAACCACCCTCTTTCGATGGATAGATTAGGAAGGGAGAAGAGGATGAAGTTTTCTTGCTTGGTTTAAAGAATTACTTCAGAGTCCATGACTACTCTGAAAACTTGAAGGCTTGAATAACCATCTTTAACCTGAATAGAAAGGCTTCCATTTGGTGGGAAGACCTTAGGAATGTGAAAGGAGTCCATGAGAAGGACTTGTCATGGAAACAGTCTGAGAAATACTTCAGGAAGCAGTATCTGTCAGAGAAATACATGGATGGAAATACTAAGGAATTCTATGAACTCAGGTTGGGGCAGCTCACCATAGATGAATTTTTCAATAAATTCCTTGAACTACTGAGGTATGTACCATACATAAAAGATAAAAAAGTAAAAATGCAACAATTCATTAGTGGGTTACCTCAGACCTACCGAGACAGGATTGAGTTCGAAGAACCAAATACCTTAGAAGAAAATATTTGGAAGGCGAGGTATTGTTATGAATAGTTTGGGAGTAAGACAAGACCTCATGAGGATTGGAAGAAGAGGAGTAGTTAGGGATTCTAGAAGAAGGGGTTTAAATCCTCAAGATTTAAGAACTATGAAAAAGATTCTAGAAGGAGCCTTCCTACTAGAAGTGTATATCAGCAAAATTTCCCCTCTCAAAGTGGAAATAAACCTTTTAAGACAGTCCCAGAAAATACCAATAACCTAAATAAGGAACCCTTAAAATGTTGGGATTGTGGAGAAGATCATCGATTGAGGGACTACCCACATATGCAATAGAAAAGTAAGAGAGTGTACAATATCCAAGAAGCTATGACCATCAATGATATGGCTAGGATCATGCCACGAATATATGCAACCTTGGACAATAATCAAGATGACCACCAAGCTTCATTAGTGGAGCTGGAAGGTATGATTTCCAACCATCTAGTTTCTATTTTAATTGACCCAGGTTCTAATTTGAGTTATGTGGCCCATCATACTGTTGATAAGTGTAAACTGCAACCAATTAGTTAAACCGTGGTTGGTGCGATTATCCATTGGGACCAAATGAAAGGTGGCATAGGTCATACCATCCCTTGGGATCTTATGACTTGCTGATTGGTATGGATTGGTTGGTTTCTTATAAAACTAAATTGGATTGTTATCATAAAAATTTAGAATGTGTAAATGAAGAAGGGAGAAAAATGACCCTCCAAGAGATTCAGAAGCCTGTCTCTATGAGTCAAATATCAACCCTTCAAATAAAAAAAGTATTACAGAAAGTGGTGTTCCTTATATGCCATACATGTACTGGAATCTGTTGAGAATGACAAACCAAACCTAGAGGACCATACCATATTAAGAGAATACAAGGACGTGTTCCCAGAAGAGGTACCGGGTCTACCTCCGAGAAAGGATATCGACTTCTCAATAGAACTTACACCAGGAGCGATACCATTGTCTAGAACGCCATATAGAATGAGCACGCCAGAACTGGTTGAGCTCAAGCTACAAATAAAGGATATGATGGACGAAGGATACATCTGACCCAGTGTATCTCTGTGGGGAGTGCGCGTCTTGTTTGTGAAAAATAAAGATGGCACACTCCGACTATTCATAGATTATAGACAACTCAATAAAACAACCATAAAGAACAAGTACCCATTACCAAGAATCGATGACATGTTCGACCAATTGGGAGGTGCTTCCATCTTCTTGAAGATCGACTAAAGGTCTGGATACCACCAATTTAGGATTAAGGATGAAGACATCCACAAAACATCC
This sequence comes from Picea mariana, assembly GCA_032191745.1. NCBI lineage: Eukaryota > Viridiplantae > Streptophyta > Pinopsida > Pinales > Pinaceae > Picea > Picea mariana. Next base: position 46,050 of record JASDQU010370675.1, on the reverse strand, counting down.
TTCAGAATGAGGTATGGTCACTATGAATTTGTGGTTCTGCCATTTGGCTTAACCAATGCCCCCACCACTTTTATGTGCTTGATGAATAATGTACTCAACCAATTCCTGGACAAATTTGTATTGGTTTTCATTGATGAGTTCCTAATCTACTCCAAGAATAGGGAGGAGCATAAAGAACATATTAGACTTGTACTTAAAAGGTCAATGTCATCCACCATGAGAACAGTTTGAAATGGAGGTTTAGTGGCTCATGACTTCTTCCGCGTTGATGGTTTCTTTGGAGAAACATTTCTTTTCTTGGATGTCTCTGTCTCTGTTAGGGAATATTTAGGTGTTGTTACTTCACCCTACTTCTTCTTGTATTCTTCCCCTTCATCCTCTTCTTTGTCTACTTCACCTCCTCCTCCCCATTCAGGTGAATCTAATGCAGTCTCCTCTGATGCGTTGCTCAGTTCCTGGACCTCTTCCTTCTTTTTCTTCTTTCTACTACTGAGTGCATCATATTCTTCACGGGTGACGACAGGGCTTCCGATGAGGTTGGGGTCAGAAAATTATATCTATTCTACTGGTATGAGGAATTCTGCAAGCCATTCCTTAGCTATTTCCTCCATATCTTCCTCAGTGAGCTTGTAGTAGGATTTGAGCTCTTCTTTATGTTCATCTATTTGCGTGGTGATATAGATGAAGTGCCTATCTGTGCGGAACTTTTCTATTGGCCTGAACCTATGAAGGGTATTTGACGTCATGCGAAGGAAGGATTCAATGACCCTCTTCAGTTGCAGATAATAGGTGTGGAACACTGCATTTGACTACCATTTCTTCACCATGTCACTTGAATACCATAGCATAGTGAACTTTGCAGCCAGTGGTTCAGACGACTTAATTCCAGGGAATGTCTCTCCTTCTGCCATCTCCCAAGCAATGAAGGAAATTATAATCAGCAGCTAATTGAAATGAAACTCGTAGCCCTGGTCTTGAGCTTCACAACAATATTTCTCTAACTGTTTGATGAAGTATCTCACCCAGTTCATTTGAAGCCCCTCAACGCATTTTCCTGCGAGGTCGACAAAAAATCTCGTGACCTGCGTTGGCCTATTCTTCCCGATGAGCTTACCAACAATCAACTGGAAAGCTAGACGCACTGTGCCATTCTAGATGGAGGCTACCTTGTAGCCCCGCTTCCCCTTCTCCACATCACAATAGGTATCTTTGATTCGCTTCGCCAGGGCACGATCTGCAGCCTTCCCTAGGTAAAAATCCAGTGGATCCAGTCCTTGCATGCTCAATCCGGTGATCTGGTGGATCAAAACCAGATCTAAAATGATGTTCCTATCCAACCATATGTAACCCCCATGGAAGCATGATAGCAGGATATTAACGCATGTGTTAACCTCTTGATTCCTGCCGAAGTGGGGTATCTTCATCACATTGAGGATGGTTGATCTTGCGATGTCCATAGTCTACACATGGGGGATTATCTTCGACTTATTCCTCATTGTCTTGGTCAAATAATTGTGTGGTGCTAGCATTCCATAGTTCTTGCGATCTCCCAAATTGAATTCACTGATCTTCAACGTCAGGATTTGTCCCAACTGCTTTCCAACTGTGTGTATCCCCTTCTGGAGGTACGCAGTGATCAGTGTGTAGTCGAAGTCCCTCGGGACATTGTCATGACTAATCATGCCAGCTAGAGGCGGGATATAGTCGGTCAGGATTGATGGGATGATCTTCGCATTTTCCAAGTCATCATGATGCTTGGTTCGTTGCTCTGTCGCAGTTTGGGATGGCCCATATTGACATGAAGTCGATGGGGATTCTTGCACTCCTCTTTTCGATGAATCTTGTGCTCCTACAGACATGACCTTCTCAGCCATGAGCTCTATGAGGATTTCTTGGACAAATTTTTCTACTTCGCTAAAGTCACCCGACATACACGCTTGAGATCATATATCTCAGGTCGGTGAACAAACACTCAATGTAACAAAACAGGTGGTGAGGTCTCAATAATCATAGAGCGATAATAGTCAGCTCTTTGTGGGCTCGAATAATCACTGTTTGCAAAAGTGTTCTCGGTAAGACATTCAACGGGTTAAATATCTAACACTGTAACAGACTCCTCCAACGGAAAGGAATGCCTCAATCAATACGTTCCTATCCGTTATGACACGGTCCCAATAGTCCAATGGCAATGACTCTGACAGTAACTGTGTTTCTAGCCGTTTTGGAGCATCATTCTAATGGTCGGGATGCCTCCAACGGTCATATTGCTCCGCCGTGGCGAAGTGCCAATTTGTGTTGTTATGCTATTCCAACGAGGTTCAAGTTCTGCAAACCTTCTTTCTGCGAAGTCCTCTCTAGAACTTTCTACAACTTTTTCTAACTTAGTTTTCTTCTTGCTGAGCTTTCTGGCCTTCTTTCCTTTGATCTGAGTTACTGGGTTCCTCTTTCCATTGTTATTCTTATATGTACTTAACATAGTAACTTCACGTTGTTGATGGTATTTCGCAAGGTTCAAGGGTAATACTTCTTCTATTTCTAGAGTAGGTTCTCTACTCTCTTGCATGGATAGGTTCTTTAAGCCTTCTTGCGTTCTTTCAACTTTGATAGCTAGGTCTTTGGCCCTTAGCAACTTTGACTTGTCCTCTTGTTCTTTTGTTAAGAGTGCTATTGTCCTAGCCATGAAATCCCTTAATTCTTGCTTTTTTTGTTCTAGAGCTTCCCCTTCTTCTTTCCTTCGGATATGATCTCTCTCAATCCAAGTTTTTCCTAGCAAAAGTGCAAAGGGGGTGTTTTTCTCAACAAACTTGATGACCTTGAATTCTTCTTCTATCGATGTTCCATGAGCACTCATAGGTACATGGGCAAGTCTTCCGCATAGGGTTATCAACTTTCCGTTAAACAATCTTATTCCTCCCAATGAAGGAATCATTGCAGGCTTTCCCAAAATTTCCCAAGTACTTTCTATCATGATATTCACCTGTGTTTCTATATCCAATACACAGTCTATGTCGAAGTCTCCTATTCTTGTTTCTATGAACTCTTTCTCTTTTAAGATCTCTGATAAATTGATATCTCTGTGATCATTCAATGTTTCTTGTATCTACAGTAGTATAGTCTCTGATTCTTTCTGGTATTTTAGCATGTCTTTAGTCTCTTAACCTTCCTCATGGTTTTTTTATCTTGCATTCATCTTCTCAACTTTAGCAATCATTCTAGGGAAATCCAAAACCTCATGATCCACAAATTTAAAAAAAATACAAATAGGACCTCTACCAGGGCATTCCTTATCCAGATGTCCTAGTCTTCTACAACTATAACAAAGAGTCAATACTCTCTTTCTCTTAAGCAATCCCCAAGCTTTCATGTACTGCGCACTGGGATCACAGTGATGAACTTGCAAAAAATTCTTTCTAGGATCCTGCATCCAATTGTTAGTCCAACAAATATTTCTATGCATAGGAATAACATATCTTTCACTATTTCTATCAGATCTATTCATATCAAATCTTATTTCTTCGATCTGTGCCCTAGTTTTTAGACTAGGACAAAGTCTGTCAAACATACATAGATCCATTCTTTTGAAACAAAAATTTTCACTAATATTACCTTTATCAGAGCACAAATATTTAATATCTTACCTCTTTTATTCAGATCTGGTTCCCTTCTTTTCTTAGCACATAGATTTACATGTCAAGTAGAATAATGCACACTAGAGCAACATATATACGCACAAATCTTTGTTTTCTTTAGTTCCCAGCAATCACAGTTTCAGGTCCCGACAATGGAACCATTTGTTGGCACAAGGGCAGACCTGGGGTTCAACGCTTCAACAATGCACCAACAAAACCGTAACTACCAGCCATTTTGGAAACACCTGCGAAGAAGATGAAGTCTCACCCGAGGTAGAGGCAAGGGCACTTGCAAGACTCAGGTGTCTACAACCTAGCTGGGACACAGATCTATGATCACAGTACTTAATAGAGAACATTGCAGTTAACATTCATTAGTATTGAACCCTTATTAACATTTCAGGAAGAAACCCTAATTACAGAGGAACTCAGTATTCAACAAGATCTAACAGATCCAAGCACTTAGTACATAGAAATAGATCATATATAGCTCATTCATATCACTAAGAACTACGTTACTATATCGTATGCATCTAACATACATAAAGATCACAACACTAAGCATAAATCACATCAATCACACAAAGCAACCATAACACAAGATATACGTGTTTCACCCCCAGTGTGGGGCTATGTCCACCAACTCTTCGTCTTCTTTATTATCTTCCTTCAATCTTCTTACATGCATAGAGCCTCAAAACCAAATCCACATAGGACAGGAGATCTATGTGCACCTCGCCAGATCCTCCTTCCCTGAGCTTGCTACAGCACATAGCCTTCTTACAGTCACTTGCACTCAGCTTTGCAAGTTCTCAACACACAGTATGTACAAAGCTAACTCGATCACATAGATCCAAGTACTTACATCACTTGCTCTTAGCACAACATCACACGACCTCCCTTACTTACATCACCTAGCTTTCTATTTATACATTACAAAAGGCCTAAACATGGGTAAGACCCATGGGCCGACATCCCATACCCATTACATAAACCCTAAACCCAAAAAGTCCACAAAAGATGGTGAGATCCCGCGATCTCCTCTTCGCTTGGCACTCCATCTTCGACCAGCCTGTCAAAGTCCCAAAAGTGGTCAAGCGTGACCAAGGTTCTCCAAAACTTGGTCAAGGGTAAACACTTCCCTTTAGAAAAAGGGGATTAAATTCATTTGGACATAAAAATGTGAAGAAAGATTTTAGGAACTGAAATACCTCCTGACCCATGCACCCGTGCTAAATATTGCAAACTCGGATAATGATTTCTTCGTGTATACAAATTCCTACAAGGAAGGACTCAGAGGAGTCTTTATGCAAGAGGGACGTGTAATTTTCTACGCATCCAGGAAATTAAATGAGCATGAGATCAATTATGTTGAGGCACTACCTCCTGGGTAGGAAATTTGTGCTTATGATAGACCATTGTGGATTGAGACACATGTTTGATCAACCAAAACTCAATGCCAGGAAATCTAGGTGGATGGCTCTCCTTAGTGAGTTTGATTTTGAAATCAAACACATCAAAAGAAATGAAAATAGGGTGGCCGATGCCATTAGGAGAAGTATAAAAATGATTCATCTGGCAGCGATAAGCACCTATGAAATGAATGTCAAGGAAATAGTCAGGAATGCACAAGAAACATATGCATTCTTCAATACCGTGACCTCATACCTAAGGTAAGAGCCTATAGGGATAAAATATGAAGGCTACCAGATGCTCGAAGAAGGCCCGTTGACTTACATAAACATATTGTATGTTCCAAACTGTGACGACTTGAAGAGGTTCATAATGGATGAACTACATAAGAGACCATATACCGGTCACCCAGGATATCAGAAAATGATCACGACCACTAGGAAACAATTCTATTGGCATGGATTGAGGAAAGACATAGCTAACTATTCAGCTAAGTGCCTATAATTACAACAAGTTAAGTAAGAACACTGACATCCAACATGATTGTTACATCCCCTACTGATCCCAGAATGGAAATGGGAAACCATCTCCATGGATTTCATCACCGGATTACCAAAGTCGACCAAGCAAAATGATGCCATCATGGTTGTGGTGGACAAACTGAGTAAGTCTGCTCATTTCATTCTTGTAAAATCAACTTGCAAGGCCATAGATATTGCCAACATCTTCATGAAGGATATATTTAGACTGCATGGCATGCCCAAGGAAATTGTATCTGACTGAGATACCAAATTCACTTCAAGATTTTGGAAATCCCTAATGGTTGGTTTTGAGACAAAATTGTTGTTCATCACAGCTTATCACCCTCAAATTGATGGACAAATAGAAAGAGTGAACCAAATAGTAGAAGACAAGATAAGGATGAATGTAATGCATCAGCCTAAGAAGTGGGAAGACTACCCACCATTGGTAGAGTTTTCCTACAACAACGGCTATCAGGAATCCTTGAAGATGAGCCATTTTGAAGCCCTCTATGGTAGACAGTGCAAGATTCCAATTAGTTGGAGTAACCCAGTGAATAGAATTACAATCGGACCCGAAATGCTGAAAGAAATGGAACAACAAGTGGTTCAGATAAGACAAAATATAAATATTGCTTATGATATACAGAAAAGTTACGCCGACGGAAAGAGAACTCCCAGAGAGTTCGAGACCAGAGACCATATCTATCTAAGAGTTAGACCCAGGAAGAGTTCCATGAGAATGGGAGCCTGTGCCAAATTGGAACCTCGATATTGTGGACCCTTTGAATTCTTAGATAGAGTGGGACATGTAGCCTATAGGATAGCACTTCCTCCCACTATAAAGGCACATAATGTTTTTTTATGTTTCATTATTGAAGAAATATATACATGATGCTAATCATATAATTTATTGGTCTTTGATCCAGGTGGGGTTGGAGGGAGAATTCCTGCCAGAAACCCAATGCATATTAGAATGACCATTGCACAGGTCAAGGTGCAGTGGAAACACTTTGGCCCCGATGAGGCTATGTGGGAAATGGAGGATTCCATGAGACATGCATATCCAATTGTTTTACTCCTATACATACATGTCATGTTGACAGATAGAACATCGAGGAATATGTTCCTTTAAGGGGGAGGGAATTGTAACACCATGTTTCCCCCAATCTATAAATGTAACTATATTGGCCAAGGAACTATGGAAAACCTAAAAGTGTGAATGTTTGATTTAATGAACCTTTGTACAAAAGGTCGATGAATGTAAATTATGTTTTTTTAATATAAAATGGTTACATGCTGCATGACTGCTGAAAGGGGGAATGTGCTAAGAGAAAACCATGAATGCTATGAAAGGTCGTGGAGGGGACCCAGAATGGTTGCATTAACCTCCACCGAACCAGTACCATGTTGGAATTAATTGCTCAGATCAGAACAACCCTATGACCCCAGAATGAACTACATTCAGGCTGGTAGGTGGGAAGATCTCCTCTAGAGTTAATGAGGGGATGGGGTAGACCGCCCATTCGTAAGGCTTCCATACCTGACCACATACTGGTAATTCAAGCCACACAAAAAATTTATGAGGAAGGAAAGAAAGGAAGTGTGGTGCGCAGAGGAAGACCTGCAGGGAAAAATGCAGAGATGAGAGCGAAAAATCTCGGGTTCGATGAAGGACTGAAAGAGGAAAAATGAGTTCTGATCACAAAAAATAGATATTAATCCAGGAGAAGGAGAGTAACCTTCGTCCTTATCTATTTCTGTATTGGGAGAAGGAGAGTAAACTTCATCCCTAACTTCCGTTGAGTTGGAAGTAAGAGATTGAATCTCAAAGCATCATGGCTTAAGCTCGGGGGTGGCCAATGATAAATCCATTGGGAGTGACCGATCCTATGGTTGGGTGGAAATGAGCACCCCTTTCAGCAGTCGCATCACACTCTATGGTTCTGATAAGTGTTTTCTTTCCTCATGCTTTGAATTGTAAATAATGCATGCATATGAGTATTTACATGTCTATAAAGGGTTCTTTCTCTGTATTAAATGATTAAGTTATGAGTATGCATTCGTTCCCTTGAGAACCTATATTTCTGCATAAATTTCCATACGCCCCAGTTTAATCACTCGAAGGCGCTTTCCCCAAAAATTTGCATCACCGTTCTGGAGTCGAAGCAAGCCTCTGGGCATAGCTACCGTTTTGGTAACCTCACAAGTTACTTTGCCTTGATTAAGAGATTAAATCTCTGTGAGTTGGGAAGGTGTCCCCTTCATACTAGTAGTCTAGGAGACTCTGAACTTGCACCTATTCCCTTAACCAGAAACCTAACTAAGAGCAGGGATTATAGCCCTAGAATTATATGAATATCCACTTGACCTGGGTCTAGGAACCTTGGATCTCAAGGCTCCGAGATGTCAAATTTAACGATAGTCAAGTTGAACCCCGCAATTGCTATGAACCATCGATCTATGAATGGAGATCGAGGGTGGGGAATCACTGCGGAGTGTGAAGGTGAAAATATCAGACGCGTTAGTTCGCGTCCCATAGCTCACCCTTTCCATTGATCTCGATGGGCTGGAAGATCAATGATCCTTGTTAGACTAGAATCGAGCAAGCACTTCCCAGATTGTGGAGGTCAAAGTATCTGGTAAAGAGTACGCATGTTGGGGCCCTGCAATTTCTATGAACCATCGAACGCCATTGACCTTTGATTTGAGTTTGACGCGATCCTTGAAACGTAAGGAGAGCATGGAATGATGAAATCTTCAAGGAGATCAAGCTCAGAAGAGATAACGCTTTCAGGAGTGTAGGCGAAATCCAGGTAATGGGCCCATAGGAGGAGCGAAGGTCGAATCCTTCGAGCACTTAGAAAATATTCTAAGTTGGAGTAAGTTAGAAGCTTAGGAGGAGGAGAGAAAATGGTCATTGGATCACAATGCCAAGGATCAATAGTTGTTTGATCTAAGAAAGGTGCACGAACCTTATCTCTTTTCACACATAGGAGAAGAGAACTTACCAAAGTTCTGAAGTCCCGAAGTAATTTGGTACTGTCCATCGTCAAGGAGAACAAGTGGTGTAAGAGCCATAACTCTAGAAGTTCATGATCAAGAGGAGGTGAAATAGCTTAAGTAATTTGAGGTTGTCTATCACCAGGAGGTGAATATGGACCGCCATATCCAGAGGGATACGTGGCGACAAATTGTGAACTCCAGAGGAATCTGTTCGATGGTTTTCAGTTGAAAGTCGAGATTCCCAAACCCCGAAGACTCGAAGTGAATATGGACTGCCAGATCCAGAGGGATATGTGGTGACAGATCGTGGACTCCGATGAAATTTGTGCGAGATTTTTCAGTTGAGATCTGAGATTCACGAAGTTCGAAGAGTCGGAGAGCCGAAGTAAATATCATTCGTCAGATCACCCGAAGTAGGATCCTGATCGTTGATCGCTAGGAGATATGTGTCAACATATCAACAACTTCGGGAAATCTACTCGAGAGATTTTCAGTTGAGATTTGAGACTCCCAAAGCATGAAGAGCCAGAGATCCGAAGAAAATATCAATCGTTGGATCATCCGAAGTGAATTTGGACCGTCTGATCCAAAAGGGATGTGGCAGGAATCTGTGGACTTCGGATAAAGTCCCAAAGTAACTCATAGTCATCATATCTAGAGGAGACATGGTGTAAATCTGTGAACTCCGGGTAAAGACCCAAAGCAATCCTCGATTGTCAGATCTAGAGGGCACGTGGCACAAATATTTGGACTTCGGATAAAGACATGAAGTAATCCTTGATCGTCAGATCAAGTGGACACGTGTCAGTGGATTTGATGCAGGAGCATCGGTGTCACTCACACGGAGAAAAACCTATCAGCGTCTAGGAATATGTACAGGAGATCAACACTGGCGGTTTTAAAAGATATTTGAATTCCACTTTAAGTCAGCGCCATAATTAATCTTTTGAGGCACGCTTGAACTCAGTGGGAAAATCACGGAGGCATGCTTGAATGATTACGAGTGAAGTGGGAGATTCCACTATGGCTCTGGAATCCGATTGGTCTAGATAGTCATTAGGCTAAGTTTTAGAGTAGGCAAGTAGCTAGGGGAAACCCTAAGAGACCTCTAATAAATAGAGGTTGTGTATGCCTGAAAGGGGTTGGTTGGTAATCGGCTAGTGAGGTTGGATAGGAGTTCGCAAAAAATCTCAGTTTTCAATTTTTATTTTCTAATCAAAGTTGTAATAATTTTCGCTTATGAATAGAATAGAGGAAAAAAATGATGCAATGTATGGTGTGAACATTGTTTGCAATTCGATGTATTTGTATTTTCATGAGTGAATGAATGAATCTAATGTGAGTAGATGGGACTGTGAATGTTAGGGTAAGTTTCAATTGTTTCTCTTCTGTCGAAGTAGTGCAAGGTGTGCACAGAGAATTCAAGGAGTGCGTTAACGGAATCTATTTTGATTCTTAAGTTTAGAAGAGATAACACAAAACTTTCCATTTGCAAGGAGTGAAAATAAACTAGTGCAAGGTGTGCACAGTCATTCGCAAGAATATGAACCTTGCGTAAAGATCTAGTGCAAGGGGTGCAAAGATCCGAGATTCCACTAAGTGTCAAAGGGAATTTAAAAGAATTCGAAGAACCAGAAAAGGAGAATGCCAGGAGGGCGAGAGGAATTTCTCTTCAAGAAATCCTTAGAGATTGAGTTATCAAAATCTTTGAAATGCAAGGAGTGCACAGGAAATCGAAGTCTTTATAAGACCAAGCTCAGGAGGAGTAACACTCTTTGTCATTGTTAAAGAGTCCCAAGAACTGGATTCATTGAAGGAGCAAAGGCTTGAAACCATGAACACTTAGAAAATATTCTAGCAAATGCTCGAAACCATGAACACTTAGAAAATATTCTAAGTCTGAAGAAAGTGTAAGCACATAGGAGGGAAGATCTCAGCCATTTGATCTAAATGCAAGAGAATCAGAACTTCCCATCAGGAGGGATGTGTGGCGAATGATCAACATTTTGCTGACTCACACCTGGAAGAAGTCAAAGGTCGAGTCATAAGAATTCGCGAGACGTGAAATCGTGACTTGATCTGAGCCATTGGACACAAGAGGGACCTGAACCATTGGTTGTCCAGAGCGAAATCATCAGCATTTTGGAGAATGGAAGACTTGAGGTGATAAGTATTTTGAATTCATGAAACATGAAGTCCCAAAAGCATCATGACCATCAGATCGAGGGAGGATCTGGACCGTCAAGCCTAAAGCATCGAAGCATCGAAATTTTGGCTATCGAGAGAATGGAGGCAAGGAGACTCCAAAGTCATGAAACGTGAAACTATGACTTGATCACAGCCATCGATCAAGAGAAGTATTGGACCGTAGATATCGGGTCATCGTGATCTCGACTATCGAGGAAACAGAGGTAGCAACACTCCCAGAATTGCGAGACGCAAAATCACGACGTGCCTTTTATTTAAGCACGTGGTCACCACCAATCGTCACAAGGGAGAAAGGGCTCAGCAGAGAAGAGCTAGCACCCATTTGGCGTTGAGATTAGAAAAATGCTCAGGAGAAGGTCTGTGGGTCTCATATGACCTGTGCCTTTAGAGAAAGGACCCGTGTAAGTGGGTTTTGGGTCTAGAAGAGGCCTGCAGAGTCAATCGTACTCAGTTTCTTGATCGATCCTAGACCGGGAGGTCACGCAGCCCTTAGTAGAGAAGGGGGGTCTACATCAAGTGGTATCAGAGCTACGTTCTGTCTATAGACAACGAGAAGAATAGAGGGAGATAGTTTGATACCATCAGGTGGTATCTGAGGCTGAATTTTTGCTTGCAGACAATAGGAAAAGAAGACAAAGAGAACCCATAGTTGTACTCTATGTGTGACAGACAGTCGACACAATGTTGCCAAGGAGATGGGGAGAACAAACTTTAGCCAATCAAGCTATAGAAAGGGAGATGCAAGAACTTTGTGTAAGATTAGAAGCTATGGAGGCAGCGTAAAAGAGAGCACCTAATACTGGAGACATCAACGATGTAGAGAGAGAAGAAGTTGTAGGTGAGAATGTCGTCAAAGAAGTTGTAGAAGAGGAGGTTGTTGAGGAATGCTTGTTGAGAGAAGTTTCTAGATTGGGAGGCAGAGCCAAGATAGAGGTCTCGATGTACGAAGGAAATTTAGATGCTGAGGAGTGGCTGGATTGGATAGTATTCATGGACAAACACTTCGACTATGAATAGGATGATGAAGAGAGAAAGGTGAAACAGGCTATCACCAGGCTCAAGGGACATGAAACACTATGGTGGGATGAATTGCAGGCTGAGAGGAGAAGAAAAGGTAGACAAAAGATAAATATTTGGGACAAAATGGTAGCCAAGATGAAGACTAAGTTCATGCCCAAAGAATATCCAATCAATCTATTCAGGAAGATGCAGAACTTGAGACAGAAAGGGATGACAGTCAAGGAGTACAAAGAGGAGTTCTATAGGATGAACATTAGAACTGGACAAAGGGAGAGAGATGAAGAAAAAGTTGCTAGATATATAAATGGCCTGAGATATGAAATCCAGGATGATCTCAACATGATGTCAGTAAGGATAGTGGAGGATGTTTATTAGTTCGCACTAAAGGAAGAGGAGAAGTTGGCCAGAAACAAAATCCAGTGAGGGAGAGGTAAAATCCTAGCCCCAAACAGAGGTAAGGGATTTACCCATGATAGAGCACATAAGAATAAGGACGAGACTGAGAAACCACACAGTCACTCAGAAAGAGGAGGAAGTTCCCGAGAAAGACAGGGTGGTGGAAGAAATTCTTTTGGAGGAAGAGGAAGAAGAGGAGGAGGAGAAGTAAGATGTTATGCCTGTGGAAAGATAGGGCACATGTCTTGGGACTGTCCCGAGAGAAAGAAATAAGGAGGAGGTGAAGCTCACATTTCAGAAGCACATAGAGGAAATGTTGAAGCAGAAGGAGCAGAGGATGGAAGATGCCTGATGTTGAGAAAGGTTCTCTTAAAATAAGAGGTAGAAGTTGAAAATCCAGTGCAGAGGAACAGTCTCTTCAGAACAGCTTGCAAGACTAAAGATAGAGTACATGCAAGGTGATAATTGACAGTGGGAGCACCGACAACTTAGTATCCACAGAGATGGTGGAGAAATTGGAGCTGGAGACAACTACACACCCAGAGCCATACAAAGTCTCATGGTTGTAGAAAGGACACTAGGTAATGGTTACTAAACAATGCTTGGTTGATTTTAAGATAAGAGGATATAGATATAAAATCCTGTGTAATTTAATTCCCATGGATGTATGCCATATTCTGTTGGGAAGACCATGGAAGTTTGACAATAATGTCATTCATGATGGGAGGAAAAATACATACACATTGGAGAAGAATGGTAGGACACACATGTTGCTTCCGATAGAGGAGAAGAAAGTGAAAGAGGAAGCCAACACATGCATACTTCTCATGAGTGGGAAGGAACTCCTAAAATAAGTCAAGGAAGAATAAGAGATGTAGTTTGCTGTGGTGAAGAAACCCAGAGTTATCCTTACAAGTACATCGATGGATGATTTGCTTGAAGAAGTTCAGGAATTGTTGGAAAATTTTGCTGACATAGTGGTGGATGAGTTGCCTAACTCATTTCCACCCATCATAAGTATCAACCACAATATTGACTTGATACCAGGAGAAAGTATACCAAACAAAGCAGCATATAGATTGAGACCTCAAGAGAACGAGGAAGTGAAGAACCAAGTCTAGGAATTGTTAGACAAGGGTTTGGTCAGAGAGAGCTTGAGTCCATGCGTAGCACCAACTGTGTCAAGTCCAAAGAAGGATGGAGGATGAAGAATGTGTAGAGACTCAAGAGCCATTAACAATATCACCATCAGGTATATATTTCCTTTACCAAGAATGGATGATTTAATGGATTGCTTAAGTGGAGCAAATTTATTTTCTAAAATAGATTTGAAAAGTGGATATCACTAGATTAGAATGAGAGAAAGCGATAAGTGGTAAACAACCTTTAAGACAAATGAAGGTTTGTATGAGTGGCTTGTTATGACATTTGTCTTGAAAAATGCCCCAAGTACTTTTATGAGGCTAATGAATGAAATACTGAAATATCTCATTGGCAAGCTTGTGGTTATGTATCTGGATGATATACTGATATTTAGCATGACTAAAGAAGAGCATTTGAGGCACCTTACATTAGTGATGAGGAGGCTACAACAAGAGAAGATGTTGATAAATCTGAAGAAGTGTCATTTTATGAAGACAAAATTCATTTACTTGGGTTTTGTGATTTCTTCAAATGAACTGAAGACAGATCCAGAGAAGGTGAAAGAAATCAAAGAATGGACGTCACCAAGGAGTATGTTTGAGGTAAGGAGATTTCATGGATTGGAAAGTTTCTGTAGGAAGTTCATCAGAGACTTCAGTGGAATTTGTGTGCCAATGATGGATATAGTGAAGAAGCGGCACAAGTCTTTTAAATGGACAGAGGAGGCCGAAATAAGTTTCAATATACTGAAGGAGAAAATAACAGAACGACCAATTCTGATCTTGCCGAATCTTGGAAAGACATTTCAGGTGAGATGTGATGCAAGTGGAGTTGCAATAGGAGCCATTTTGAGTCAAGGTAATAGACCTGTTTCCTATTTCAGTGAGAAGTTGAACGAGACCAAGAGGAAGTACTCCACGCATGACAAGGAGTTTTATGCAATATTTCAAGCCTTGAAGAAATGGAGACATTACCTTGTCCCACAATAATTTGTCTTGTATAGCGATAATCAAGCTTTACAATTCATAACTAGGTAGGAAAAATTGAATCAGAGGCATGCAAAATGGGTTGCGTTTATGCAGAACTTTACTTTTGTCATAAAACATATTGTTGGGAATGTTAACAAAGTTGTTGATGTATTAAGCAGGAGATGTTTGATTCTGCAGAAATTCTAGGTGAATACCTTGGGGTTTGAACACCTTAAGGACATGTATTGTGACGATACAGACTTCGAGGAAGCATACGAAGCATGTGCAAACCCTGTTCTAAGAGACAAAATCCAGTGGACAGAGTACATGATTCAAGAGGGATTGTTGTCCAAGAGGAATCAGTTGTGCATACCAAAATGATTAATGAGGGATAACCTTTAGAAGGAAAATCATAGTGGAGGATTGGCTGGACATTTCAACCATGATAAAATGTTTGCACAGTTGAGCAGTTCATACTATTGGCTAAGTATGAGAACATAAGTGATAAAGTTTGTGAATAGATGTAGAATCTTCCAACATGCAAAAGGAAAGAGATAGAACATTGGATTGTATCAACCATTGCCAATACCAGAGAGGCATTGGGATGTAATAAGAATGGATTTTGTGTTGGGATTGCCAAGAACAAAAAGAGGATTTGATTCCATATTTGTGGTGGTGGATAGATTTTCAAATATGACACATGTTATCCCATGCTAGAAGATCAGTGATGGAATCCATGTTGCAAATCTATTTTTCAAAGACGTTGTAAGGTCTACCTAGGAGCATTGTCTCAGACAGAGATACAAAATTTGTTGGTCACTTTTGGCGAACACTGTGGAAGAAGTTGGGGACATATTTGTCCTTCAAATCATCTTATAATCCTCAGAAGGATGGACAAATTGAGGTGGTAAATAGAAGTTTTGGAAACTTATTGAGGAGTTTGGTCACTAAGCACCATAGTGGGATCAGATTCTGCAGCAAGAAGACTTTTCATACAATGACTCACCAAACAGGAGCACTCGAAAGATCCCATTCCAAATATTGTATGGAATGAAACCTAGGGGAGTGTTTGAGTTGCGATTCTTGGAACAGAGTGATATAAGGAGCGTTTGAGAAGAATATTTTGCTACACAAATGCAGAAGCTCCATAGCCAGATCAAAGGACAGTTGCAGATTTCTAACCAGGAATACAAGCGCAGATCTGATCAACATTGTAGAGAACTTAAATTTTAAGTAGGAGATCAGGTTCTGGCACATCTCAGGAAGGAAAGGTTCCCTATGGGGACATATAACAAACTGAAGATGAAGAAGATAGGACCCTAAGATCTTCAGGAAGTTTTATGCAAACGCCTATGAGATTGAGCTGCTAGATGATGTGGGCATATCACCCATATTTAATGTCTCAGACTTGTATCCTTATAGAAAAGATGACACAGACAGATCAAAAAGATCAAGAGAGGATTCAGTGGGAAAATCAAATGCCCATAGAAGAAAAGCCACATATGGAGAATATTGTTGATCAGAGGATTGACAAGAAGACCAGAAGGAAGACCTATGTTGGCATAGGGGCAAACCCAGGGTTCAACGCTACAACAACGCACCAACAAAAACCTAACTACCGGCCCTTTCAACAACACATGTCACCTGAGGTAGAGGTAGGGGTGGTTGTAGGACTCCAGTGTCTGCAACCTTATCTAGGACACAGATCTATGATTCTAATCACTTAATAAGGCACTCAGCAGTTAACATTCATCAATATCCAGTTCTTAGTTACATCGCAGTTAAACCCTTGTCACAACACAACACAATATTCATTCAAATCTATTACTTTCAAGCACTAAGCACATCCACATAGGCCAGATCTAGTATTCATCCACATTATTCAGCACATAGCATTAACATATCTATCTATCATTCATATAGGTTAAACCACTAAGAAATAAACATAGAAACACATCAATACATCGCACAAAGAAGAGAAACACATCATGTACATGGTTCACCCCCACCCTGGGGCTACGTCCACCAACTCTTCTCTTATTTATTATCTTTGGTCAGTCATCTACATGCACAGATCCACAAAAACCCTACTCCGCATAGGATAGGAGATATGCATGCATTGTGCCAGATCCTCCTTCCCCGAGCTAGGTTACAGCACTAAGCCTTTACACATTCTGTTACAACCACTTTCACTTAGCTCTTCAAGTATAATACAATATGCACAAAGAACTTACAACTCTTGATCACATAGATCCAATTCTAGAACTTAGCACGACTTGCAACTCCCCACACCTCATCGACTCCTCATTACATCGCCTAGTCTTCTATTTATACTTTACAAAATAATCCTAAGCATGGGTAAACCCATGGGCCGACATCCCATAGCCATTAAATAATCCCAAATCCCAAAAAGGGCCCTAAAAGGGGTCGATATCCCATGATCTTCGTTTCATCTTGTGCTCCGCCTTCGATATCCTGTCGAAGTCCCAAAGTGGTAAAAAATGACCAAGATCCTCAAAACTTGGTCAAGGGCCAACATGCCCCCAACACTCACCTATGACTCATCCCAAGTCACTTTGATTGGTCTAGTTCTTCTTCCAAAGCCTTGAGCTTGGCTCAAGATGCTTCGACTTGTTGTTGTGCCATAGCCTCTTGTATAATGAATTCTCGTATGACTGCTTTGTTGACAGGTCCCTCTAGGTGTTGTTCAGCTGTAGTGACGACTTGCTCCAGTTCCTCTCCTCAACCTTCGATCTCTGTAAACAGTTGGTAAGCCTTATTCTGTACAGGTTGGAGTCTTTGATTTACTTCCATAACTCTGTTCTGAATAGTGTGGACTTGTTTTTGGGCAGTGCACTGCTCTTGGGATCACTTCATTCTTTCCACAACTGACAGGGTCTTCAACTACACCTGTATAGTTTCGGCTTGATACTTCGCCTCTTGGAGCTACGACTCCAGTGCCTTCAGTTATGTATTCTCAGTGATTTGTTCATAGGTCTGGGCACTTTGATCAGTGAGTTTCTTACATTCCATGGCAAGGTATTTTATTCTCTCAACTGTGCTTTGAGCAGTTGTTTCTCTTTGATCCCTCACATCCTGTGGGGTGTTGGGAACTATGCAGAGCTCTAAGTATTCTATTCATCGTTGTAGCTGTTGGATAGCTTCGGCGAGATGCTCTACTTGATGCATGACTCAGTCTTCTTCTTGTGGCTCTAAGCCTGTCACAGAGAAAAGTGCTCTGTTGACTACTTCTTTCACTTTGAGTTTCTCTGCGAGCAACTTTTCTTTTTCTTTGTCGCATCTGTACTCTCTCTTCTTTGAACTTGGCCTGGAGAGAAACCTTCTCTTTCTCTGCAACTCTGCATTGTTCTACGAGTACGCCTTGTACTTGCTTCAAGGCCTGGGTGTCTTGTTCTTTTTCTTCTTGAGTGCGATGAAGCCGAGCTTCAACCATATCAGCTAGTTAGTGGAGTTAGGATGGCTCATATCCCAGCAACAAAACCATTTGTTGGCACAGGGGTAGACCGAGGGTTCAACGCTACAACATTGCACCAAAAAAACCCTAACTATTGGCCCTTTAGGCAACACCTGCGAAGCAGATGAAGTCTGACTCGAGGTAGAGGCAGGGGTGGTTGTAGGGTTCCATTGTCTGCAACCTTAGCTGGGACACAAATTTGTGATTCTAATCACTTAATAAGGCACTCAACAATTAACATTCATCAATATTCAGTTCTTAGTTACATCGCAGTTAAACCCTTATCACAACACAATGTAGTATTCATTTATATCTATTACTTTCAAGCACTAATCACATCCACATAGGCCATATCTAGTATTCATCCACACTATTAAGCACATAGCATTAACATATCTATCTATCATTCATCTAGGTTAAAGCACTAAGAAATGAACATATAAACACATCAATACATCGCACAAAGCAGAGAAACACAACATGTACGTGGTTCACCCCCACCCTAGGGCTACGTCCATCAAATCTTCTCTTCTTTATTATCTTAGTTCAATCATCTATATTCACAGAGCCACAAAAACCCTACTCTGCATAGGACAGAAGATCTACGTGCACTCCGATAGATCCTCCTTCCCTGAGCTAGGTTACAACACTAAGCCTTTCCACATTCTGTTACAACCACTTGCACTTAGCTCTGCAAGTCTCACATAGTATGCACAAATCACTTACAACTCTTGATCACATAGATCCAATTCTAGCACTTAGCATGACTTGCAACTCCCCACTCCTCGTCGACTCATTACATCGCCTAGTCTTCTATTTATACTTTAAAAAATAGGCCTAATCATGGGTAAACCCATGGAACGACATCCCATACCCATTACATAATCCAAAATCCCAAAAAGGGCCCTAAAAGGGGCCGAGATCTTGTGATCTCCGCTTCGTCTTGCGCTCCGCCTTCGACAGTTCGTCGAAGTCCCAAAATGGTAAAAAATGACCAAGAATCCTCAAAACTTGGTCAAGGGCCAACAACCTATTTTGAGTATCTGGTCAAGTGGAAGGCACACCCAATAGAATATTCCATTTGGGAGAATGAAGCTGCTATCCAGAAGCATGGGAAGTCAGTGCAGGAGCTCATGGACAGGAGTCCATGAATTTTTTTCAAGGGGAGTAAGATGCAGGAGCATTGTTGTCACTCACGCGGAGAAAAACCTATCAACATCTAGGAATATATACGAGATATCAATGCTGGAGGTTGCAACAGATTTTTGAAGTCTTCCTTAACCCAGCACCAGAATTAATCTTTTGAGGTAGGCTTGAATTCAACGGGAAAATCGTGACTCTAGAATGTGACTGGTCTAGATAGTCATTAGGCTAAGTTTTAGAGTAGGAAAGTAGCCAGGGGAAACCATAAGAGCTCTCTGATAAATAGAGTTTTTGTATGCTCGAAAGGGGTTGGTTGGTAATCAACTAGTGAGGTTGGATAGGAGTTAGTAGAAAATATCAGTTTTCAGTTTTTATTTTCTAATTAGAGTTGTAATCATTTTCTCTTATGAATAGAATAGAGGGAAAAATTGATCCAATGTATGGTGTGAACATTGTTTGCAATTTTTTGTATTTGTGTTTTCATGAGTGAATGAATGAATCTCATGTGAGTAGATGAGACTATGAATGTTAGGATAAGTTTCAATTGTTTCTATTCTATCGAAGTAGTGAAAGGTGTGCACAGAGCATGCAAGGAGTGCGTTAACAGAATCTGTTTCAATTCCGAGGCTGAAAAGAGATAACACGAAACTTTCCCTTTGCAAGGAGTGCAAAGAGACTAGTGTAAGGTGTGCATAGTCATCCGCAAGAATCCAAACCTTACGTAAAGATCTGGTGCAAGGCATGCATAGATCCGAGATTCGACTAAGTGTCGAAGGGACTTTACAAGAAGTCAAATAACTAGAAAAGGAGAATGCCAGGAGGGCGAGAGGAATTTCTCTTCGAGAAATCCTTAGAGATTGAGTTATCAAAATCCATAAAACACAAGGAGTGCATGGGAAATCAAAGTCTTTGTAAGACCAAGCTCAGGAGGAGTAACACTCTTCGTTAGTGTTAAAGAGTTCCAAGAATTGGATTCATTGAAGGAGCAAAGGCTTGAAACCTTGAACACTTAGAAAATCTTCTAAGTTTGAAGAAAGCGTAAGCGCAGAGGAGGGAATATCTTAGTCATTATATCTGAACGCTAGAGAATCTGAATTGCTTATCAGGAGGGACGCGTGGTGAACGATCAGTGTTTCTCTGACTCACGCCTGGAATAAGTCAAAGGTCGAGTCTGAAAAATTCGCGAGACGCAAAATCATGACTTGATCTAATTCTTTGGACCCAAGAGAGGTCTGGACCATTGGTTGTCCATAGCGAAATCATCGACATTTAGGGGAACGAAATACCTGAGTTGATAAGTCTTTCAACTTCGTGAAACACAAAGTTATGAAAGCATTGTGACCGTCAGATCGAGGGAGGATCTAGACCATCATACCTGAAGCTTCAGAATTTCGGCTATAGGGAGAACAAAGGCAAGGAGACTCCAAAGTCACGAAACGTGAAACACCGAATTGATAGTAGCTGTAAATCAAGGGAAGAGTTGGACTGTAGATCTCGAGTCATCGCGATCTCGACTATCGGGGAAACATAGGTAGCAACACTCCCAAATTCGCAAGACGCGAAATTGCGACACGCCTCTCATTCAAGTGTGTGGTCACCGCCAGTGGTCAAAAGGGAGAAAGGGCTCAGCAGAGAAGAGCTAGCACCTGTTTGGCATTGATATTGGAACAATGATCAAGAGAAGGTCTGTGGGTCTCATATGACCTACACCTTTAGATAAAGGACCTATGTAAGTGGGTTTTCAGTCTAGAAGAGGCCTGAAGAGTCAATCAGACTCAGTTTCTTGATCGATCATAGACCGGGAGGTTGCGTGGCCCTTAGGAGAGAAGGGGGGTCTGCATCAGGATTATAGCCTTTGGATAAAATCCATTGGAAAAAAAAAGGGTGAAGTTTGAGATTTGAGATCTCATAAGTCTGAAGACCTGAAGGAGATCTCGACCTTTGATCGAGAAGAGGGCCACAAGACTGTTGATATAGTTTAAAGGTCAAACACCTAAAGTAGAAGCAAATCCGTTGATTTAGGAGGACAGGTGTTCACAAATCGTCAACTCCAGAAGATTGATGTACGGAGGAAAGCATGGTTTGAAATTTGAAAAGTCTGAAGTCCGGAATCACGAAGGAGATCTCATCCATTGATTTAGGAGAGGAAGATATAATTCGTGGATTTGAAAAGGGAAGATCTGAAACGTCAGTTCAGATAGTACTGTCAATATTGGGAGGTTGACGATTCCATATCATTACGGGGATTGGAGGTGTGCGAACTTTAAAAAGTTGAAGGTGGGCCGCAATCGAAACCCCGGTTTTGGAGAAAGGACACATGGAGGCCTGAGGAGAATTGCGAGACAAAAAGTAGTTTGGTTTCAAACCGCCTTGGTCGTGCCTGCAATTTTGTGTTTGTGTGACGTCATCGCCCAAGGTCACATCCAAGGAGGGGCCAAGAGAAAAGGGGCTAACGCAAACTATGAGACTTCACTAAAGCGTGAGGGAGAAGGTTGTGGGTATCATAAGACCTACACCATAAGCCAAAAGGGCTTATGTTCGACTAAGAGGTGAGACTATCAAGGTATCCAATTCTTTTTTGACTTAGATAATCGAAGAATGTTGACCGGAGGGTCGGGCTAAGTCTCAGACTTGCCAAATTAGGAATCGTAGAGGGAAAGGACCTATTCCTGTAAGGAGGACAATTTTTATTTTTTTTCACCCATCATGGGTGTGTTACAATTTGTGAGTCATGTCACCCAACTTGAAGAAGGTAGGATCAATGAGAGTATGTTTGCCTACCACTCCATCACCCCATGACCATCACAATGCTTGAGAGGGGAAGTTTTGAGAGATTTTGAGGTGGGAAGATTCTTCCCACCCTACATTGGTCACTTCAATTTAAGGGGAAGGGAAGATAGCTTTAATTTCTTATCCACCAACTAACCATATTGAAAGAAGAATTCTTGATGCACTTCCATTGTTAGCAAGTGTAGGATCTATCGCACCTAACCTTCCCTATGTGGTTTTTATATCCCCTTCAACTTTAGCATTTTGTCATCATTTTGACTGTGACATACACCATGGCCGTGATCAATTCATATTTCCTCCATTGTTTGGTAAAAGAGGATACGTCTCTCTAACTTTGGTAATAAATGTGAGGGAAAATGTGAGGAGTTTAGGGATGTTACCTACCATATCAACTTCATCACTATCAGCTACACATTGATGTTGAACACCCTATTATCCAGGAAAGGTGTATATTCGACTTTGTAGAACCATGGTGATATTTATTTCCATCTCTTACAACTCCAAGTTTGGGAGGACAACATGAAAATTGATTTTTCTAACCTCTAGTATGGTAATAGGGAACATTTCAACATTTTAAACCCTCTAAGATATTGAATAATTGAAGGACAAATTGGCCTCTCCTTCACCAATTTGACCAACAACAAAATGGACCTCTAGATTCATCCAATGATACACCTTTGAGAACTCCAACATCCCTTGAATCGATAGTTATTGCATACCCAAAACCGTAAATTTTTATCTTTTACAATGTTTCTATGTTTTCCCTATTTATATTTATACAAGCACAATTCCATAAGTAACACACCTACCAAATTTTGAGTAATAAAACTTTATTTGTAATGTTAATATGTACTCTTTTAGAATTTTAGAATTATTGTATGACACCATACTTTGATTAACCATTTTATACTTTACCACTTAACCACAAAACACAATTTTTTATTGTAATATAATAAACATTTTTATTGAGAAAAATGAGATACAAAATCAAAACAAAAAAATTAAAAAAACCCAAAATAATCAATAGATATACTTCTGCCCTTGAGGACAACAAATTCACAAATGAGAAGGATATTGAAAAAGACAATAAAATACTTCAAAATTATAAATCAAAAGACAAACCCTGTGTATTTGCAACCTCAAGTTTAAGGAAAGCTTTGATTGTTGAGTGTTCTTAATGAAAGTAAGGTTAAAGAGTATGCCCATGTATTTGTAGACAAACATGAGAGTATACATTGTGTCCACACACAAAATGAAATGCATGTTGAGTGTTCTATTACATCAAAACAATGTTATATATCTACACATTAAGCTTTGACTTAAGATTTAATACAATAACAATATGTTGAGAGAAAATTTCAACTATGCACAAAAATAGGATCTAACTAGTTGGAGAGTATTTGTCATATCCAACTAGATCTAACAACCTCTTAAAAAATAGAAGAAAACTATTCACGTTGTAATACCCCTAGGTCGAACCCCATTGCAAATATAAATGTAACTGTACATAAAGGATGATGAACCATGATACGTTGGGGCCAGAGTGCCTTTGTATGAATGTATTTTCAAGCCAGAGTGCTTGTATGGTTATTGGGCTGGTGAGACAAAAGATGAAAGGATAGAAAACCTATTTTTGTAAAAGGAAATCACACTCAGTTTTAATAAAAACACATCACTATTACAGACAAACCATGCAAAAGAGTATGGGGGGATAAACTCCACCAGAATGGGAAAAGGGGGCTAAGAGTCTGGGGAAAAGGGGCTAAGATAGGGGGCTTAAACCCAAAGGAATATTTTATTAATATTCCCAAAAATGTATAAAGTATAAAGTATGGATATTTAAATATATCCTAGGTCCTTATGTTGAGGAACGTATCACCTTGTGAGGGAATCCATGTGGAACCAAGCTACTTCCCAACATGACAAGTGTCAAGTGGGAACATGAAAATATAATTGGGGAAATTTAGTTCCTTTGGCGACATATTTCCTGTTGGGGATATATATATGCACTATTAATTCCCACATTTAATTATCAATCGGGGCTCGTAAGCTTGGAGGTGCAGGCACAGGAAACTTAGGATCAAAGCCTAGTCTAGCCTAATCTAAAGATGACAAAACAATATTCAAATCCACACTACAGGGAATTAACACTAAGGATTCATCACTAGAACACAATAATAACTTAGTGCTATAAAGGATTAGATCAAGGTCTTTCAACACTCGGGGTGATGTTCGTGTGATTAATCGTGAGTAGATTACTTAAGTATTCTATCCTTCAATGATTATTTCCTATAGCGGATCCACACTTAAATGCAATAAAAGAAACAAGCAAACATAAATGAAATTCTTGATAGAAACTAAACTATGGGAAAGTCAAATCACAATGAAAGCAAACTAATAATGACCAATAAGTTAAATTAATCTAAAATTGGATCTCAAGAAAAATTCTTCAAATGGTTACAAGTGTCAACAAAAATAAGAGTTCTCTACAGAAAATGCATGAAAGAGGAATGGATATCTGCTTAATGACAAGATTGGACAATGAGAAATGCACTCTTTTATGTTCACTCGAATTGCGGATTTGACAATTTCTCATAAATAGTAAAAGAAAGAAGAGTGTAAGAAGATGGTGCAATGGTATTAGAACAATTTCTTGTATATTGTTTTATTGGATTTCCAATCATAATTTTACAAATGAATATCAATGAATGGAATGGTAATGAGACACTTCAGTATCCAATGGTGGATTGAGCAAACAATGTTAAATGAAATTATAGAAACAAAACACTATTACACCAACTGAAGAATCATTCCTAAGTATGTGCTAATATGTATATGCTAACCTTAAACTAAACTTGTAGCTCTAAAAAAATTGAATGCAAATCAACAAGATAACAACTAAACTAGAAATGAAATTTATACAAAAATAAACACAAGCAATCTAATCTATGAGAGTAAAATAGGGTAGCAGGGTATTACTCAGAATGAGGGGCCCTTCCCATACTGAATAAAATTGCTTAAAAAACAATCAACTCAAGTGAAGAAGATGCACAGTGAATCAACAACAGTCAATTCTCCTTTTTGATCAAAAACTCTGTTTTTACATGGTAATTAACTCCTTAAAGATTCCTCACAAGAACAAACCACTTACTTACAAAATATTCATGAAACTAATGGCTCCCTCTCATAGCCCTATGAGGATTATTTATACATGAATAATCATTGAGGAGTGGATGGGACCGAATCCCAATGCTCAGATTTCAAATATTTCATTTTTAGATAAAATCCTCAAAAATATGGGTTTAATTGCAATTTGGGCAGATTCAAGTTAGGGATCCACCCATATCTTCAAAACCAATTCCCATTTTGAAAACTTGCCCATGTGTTACTCAATTTTCCATCTTCTAGACAAAACCCATTTCGTAGAATTTCTATAGTTGATGCCATCTGCACGAAAATCAAGGCGCAAGTTGGCAGTTTGAGATTTTTACTAATTTTGGCAGAATTTGTCCCCCTGAGATGTATGCCCACACGTGTGAGCTAGGTTAATTCTGTCTCATGTGTCTGCATGTAAACGTGGCTCTGGTAAAAACCCATGTCCTCAGTTTTCCTCTAAAAGCTTTCCAAAATTTCGAATTATTTCTAGTACCGGATTAACACAGTTCGTACCGGATTAGAATAGCTGGGACCGGATTAGAACAGTTAGTACCAGAATCTTGTAGACAGGGGTTTAGTACCGGATGAACACAGTCACGACTATGGGTACCGGACCAACACAATGGTCGTACTAGATGGAGCTAGTACCGAAATAGGCGCAATCTAGTACCGGAAGAGGCAGAGAGCTGGTGTCGGATGAACACAAAGGTAGTTCTAGATCACTGCAGAGTATTGGATGACATGGAGTGTGGGTACCAGATGACTGTTCAGGTACCGGTTGACTGTAGAACCTTCTAGTACTGGATGACTTGGAGTATCGGATGACCTGCAATGCGGGTACCGAAACAGGAACAATACAGGTACCGAAACATGGATAGTGCATATACCGAAACTTGAAAAGTAAAAAACATGTTGCTTGGACATAGAAACACATGATTAAACCATCATCGACAAAACTATTGTATAATCATCCTTTAAATCACTAAAAGTATGAAAAATTATGTATTAACCACATAGGATGAATAACAAGAGATAATGGAGGTTTATGGTGTAATTAGCGATATATTATTGTTTTCATATTTTTGTGGTGAGGAGTTTCAAAGTTATTTGCCAGATAATCCACAGTTGGTGTCATTTTTTTCATCGACATTTCTAATCCGAATCAGGATTCATCATTAGGACTAATCATCAATTGATAGCTTGTTGATCTCAGTCAATTAATAGTTAAGATGCAGGACGTTTTTTAGATTTAACCTAGGTCGGTTGTCTAAAACCTAATTTATAGATTTTTAAACAAAAATTAAACTAAATAATAAATTAATAAATTATTACTAAGGTTGAATGTAAAGGTTTTAATAGTGTTTTAGTTATATATATATATGTGTATAAATGTAAGTCTAGGGTTTGAATTAGATTGACTTTTTATTTATTTTATTAGTACTTTTAATTGATTGAATTATATTTATAGTTAATGTAAGAAGGAATCTTTTTAGATAAGGTTTGGTTGTTTTAGGGTTAGAGTTAGATAATTATTTTATTATTTATTAGTACTTTTAATTTATGTTTTAAATTTTAATGTATAAAGTTTAGTGAACTAATAATATATCTTAAATTATTACTAGGTTGAATGTAAAAGTTTTAATAGTGTTATATATGTGTGTGTGTGTGTGTGAATATAAGTCTAGGGTTTTGAATTAGGTTGACTTTTTATTTATTTTGTTAGTGCTTTTAATTAATCAAATTATATTTAGTTAAGGTTTGGTTGTTTTTTAGGGTTAGAGTTAGATAGTTTTTAACAAAATGGACCTCTAGATTCATCCAATGATACACCTTTGAGAACTCCAACATCCCTTGAATCGATAGTTATTGCATACCCAAAACCTTAAATTTTTATCTTTTACAATGTTTCTATGTTTTCCCTATTTATATTTATACAAGCACAATTCCATAAGTAACACACCTAGAAAATTTTGAGTAATAAAACTTTATTTGTAATGTTAATATGTACTCTTTTAGAATTTTAGAATTATTGTATGACACCATACTTTGATTAACCATTTTATACTTTACCACTTAACCACAAAACACAATTTTTATTGTAATATAATAAACATTTTTATTGAGAAAAATGAGATACAAAATCAAAACAAAAAAATTAAAAAAACCCAAAATAATCAATAGATATACTTCTACCCTTGAGGACAACAAATTCACAAATGAGAAGGATATTGAAAAAGACACTAAAATACTTCGAAATTATAAATCAAAAGACAAACCTTGTGTATTTGCAACCTCAAGTTTAAGGAAAGCTTTGATTGTTGAGTGTTCTTAATGAAAGTAAGGTTAAAGAGTATGCCCATGTATTTGGAGACAAACATGAGAGTATACATTGTGTCCACACACAAAATGAAATGCATGTTGAGTGTTCTATTACATCAAAACAATGCTATATATCAACACATTAAGCTTCGACTTAAGATTTAATACAATAACAATATGTTGAGAGAAAATTTCAACTATGCACAAAAATAGGATCTAACTAGTTGGAGAGTATTTGTCACATCCAACTAGAACTAACAACCTCTTAAAAAATAGAAGAAAACTATTCACGTTGTAATACCCCTAGGTCGAACCCCATTGCAAATATAAATGTAACTGTACATAAAGGATGATGAACCATGATACGTTGGGGCCAGAGTGCCTTTGTATGAATGTATTTTCAAGCCATAGTGCTTGTATGGTTATTGGGATGGTGAGACAAAAGATGAAAGGATAGAAAACCTATTTTTGTAAAAGGAAATCACACTCAGTTTTAATGAAAACACATCACTATTACAGACAAACCATGCAAAAGAGTATGGGGGGATAAACTCCACCAGAATGGGAAAAGGGGGCTAAGAGTCTGGGGAAAAGGGGCTAAGATAGGGGGCTTAAACCCAAAGGAATATTTTATTAATATTCCTAAAAATGTATAAAGTATAAAGTATAGATATTTAAATATATCCTAGGTCCTTATGTCGAGGAACGTATCACCTTGTGAGGGAATCCATGTGGAACCAAGCTACTTCCCAACATGGCAAGTGTCAAGTGGGAACATGAAAATATAATTGCGGAAATTTAGTTCCTTTGGTGACATATTTCCTGTTGGGGATATATATATGCACTATTAATTCCCACATTTAATTATCAATTGGGGCTCGTAAGCTTGGAGGTGTAGGCACAGGAAACGTAGGATCAAAGCTTAGTCTAGCCTAATCTAAAGACGACAAAACAATCTTCAAGCCCACACTACAGGGAATTAGCACTAAGGATTCATCACTAGAACACAATAATAACTTAGTGCTATAAAGGATTAGATCACAGTCTTTCAACACTCGGGGTGATGTTCGTGTGATTAATCGTGAGTAGATTACTTAAGTATTCTATCCTTCAATGATTATTTCCTATAGAGGATCCACACTTAAATGCAATAAAAGAAACAAGCAAACATAAATGAAATTCTTGATAGAAACTAAACTATGGGAAAGACAAATCACAATGAAAGCAAACTAATAATGACCAATAAGAGAAATTAATCTAAAATTGGATCTCAAGAACAATTCTTCAAATGGTTACAAGTGTCAACAAAAATAAGAGTGCTCTACAGAAAATGCATGAAAGAGGAATGGATATATGCTTAATGACAATATTGGACAATGAGAAATGCACTCTTTTATGTTCACTTGAATTGCGGATTTGACAATTTCTCATAAACAGTAAAATAAATAAGAGTGTAAGAAGATGGTGCAATGGTATTAGAACAATTTCTTGTATATTGTTTTATTGGATTTCCAATCATAATTTTACAAATGAATATCAATGAATGGAATGGTAATGAGACACTTCAGTATCCAATGGTGGAATGAG
This sequence comes from Picea mariana, assembly GCA_032191745.1. Lineage (NCBI taxonomy): Eukaryota > Viridiplantae > Streptophyta > Pinopsida > Pinales > Pinaceae > Picea > Picea mariana. The sequence continues at coordinate 17,276 of JASDQU010370675.1, read as the reverse complement.
CAAACAATGTTAAATGAAATTATAAAAACAAAACACTATTACACCAACTGAAGAATCATTCCTAAGTATGTGCTAATATGTATATGCTAACTTGAAACTAAAGTTGTAGCTCTACAAAAATTGAATGCAAATCAACAAGATAACAACTAAACTAGAAATGAAATTTATACAAAAATAAACACAAGCAATCTAATCTATGAGAGTAAAATAGGGTAGCAGGGTATTACTCAGAATGAGGTGCCCTTCCCATGCTGAATAAACTTTCTTAAAAGACAATCAACTCAAGTGAAGAAGATGCACAGTGAATCAACAACAGTGAATTCTCCTTTTTGATCAAAAACTCTGTTTTTTCATGGTAATTAACTCCTTAAAGATTCCTCACAAGAACAAACCTCTTACTTACAAAATCTTCATGAAACTAATGTATCCCTGTCATAGCCCTATGATGATTATTTATACATGAATAATCATTGAGGAGTGGATGGGACCGAATCCCAATGCTAAAATTTCAAATATTTCATTTTTAGATAAAATCCTCAAAAATATGGGTTTTATTGCAATTTGGGAAGATTCGAGTTAGGGATCCACCCATATCTTCAAAACCAATTCCCATTTTGAAAATGTGCTGGCCTATTACTCAATTTTCCATCTTCTAGACAAAACCCATTTCGTAGAATTTCTATAGCTGATGCCATTTGCACAAAAATCAAGGCGCAAGATGGCAGTTTGAGATTTTTACTAATTTTGGCAGAATTTGTCCCCCTGAGATGTATGCCCACACGTGTGATCTAGGTTAATTCTGTCTCATGTGTCTGCATGTAAGCGTGGCTCTGGAAAAAACCCATGTCCCCAATTTTCCTCTAGAAGCTTTCCAAAATTTCGAATTATTTCTAGTACCGGATTAACACAGTTCGTACCGGATTAGAATAGCTGGGACCGGATTAGAACAGTTAGTACCAGAATGTTGTAGGCAGGGGTTTAGTATCGGATGAACACAGTCATGACTATGGGTACCGAACCAACACGATGGTCATACTAGATGGAGCTAGTACCGAAATAGGCGCAATCTGGTACCAGAAGAGGCAGAGAGCTGGTGCCGGATGAACACAAAGGTAGTTCTGGATCACTGCAGAGTATTGGATGACATGGAGTGTGGGTACTGGATGAATGTTCAGGTACCCGTTGACTGTAGAACCTTCTGGTACTGGATGACTTGGAGTATCGGATGACCTGCAATGCGAGTACCGAAACAGGAACAATACAGGTACTGAAACATGGATAGTGCATATACCGAAACTTGAAAAGTAAAAAACATGTTGCTTGGACATAGAAACACAGGATTAAACCATCATCGACAAAACTATTGTATAATCATCCTTTTAATCACTAAAAGTATGAAAAATTATGTATTAACCACATAGGATGAATAACAAGAGATAATGGAGGTTTATGGTGTAATTAGCGATATATTATTGTTTTCATATTTCTGTGGTGACGAGTTTCAAAGTTATTTGCTAGATAATCCACAGTTGGTGTCATTTTTTTCATCGACATTTCGAATCCGAATCAGGATTCATCATCAGGACTAATCATCAATTGATAGCTTGCTAATCTCAGTCAATTAATAGTTAAGATGCAGGACGTTTTTTAGATTTAACCTAGGTCGGTTGTCTAAAACCTAATTTATAGAGTTTTAAGCAAAAATTAAACTAAATAATAAATTAATAAATTATTACTAAGGTTGAATGTAAAGGTTTTAATAGTGTTTTAGTTATATATATATGTGTATAAATGTAAGTCTAGGGTTTGAATTAGATTGACTTTTTATTTATTTTATTAGTACTTTTAATTGATTGAATTATATTTATAGTTAATGTAAGAAGGAATCTTTTTAGTTAAGGTTTGGTTGTTTTTAGTCTAGCCTATTATAAAGACGACAAAACAATCTTCAAACCCACACTACAGGGAATTAACATTAAGGATTCATCACTAGAACACAATAATAACTTAGTGTTATAAAGGCTTAGATCACAGTCTTTCAACACTCGGGGTGATTTTCATGTGATTAATCGTGATTAGATTACTTAAGTATTCTATCCTTCAATGATTAGTTCCTATAGCGGATCCACACTTAAATGCAATAAAAGAAACACGCAAACATAAATGAAATTTTTGATAGAAACTAAACTATGGGAAAGCCAAATCACAATGAAAGCAAACTAATAATGACCAATAAGTGAAATTAATCTAAAATTGGATCTCAAGAACAATTCTTCAAATGGTTACAAGTGTCAACAAAAATAAGATTGCTCTACAGAAAATGCATGAAAGAGGAATGGATATCTGCTTAATGAGAAGATTGGACAATGAGAAATGCACTCTTTTATGTTCACTCGAATTGCGGATTTGACAATTTCTCATAAATAGTAAAAGAAAGAAGAGTGTAAGAAGATGGTGCAATGGTATTAGAACAATTTCTTGTATATTGTTTTATTGGATTTCCAAGCATAATTTTACAAATGAATATCAATGAATGGAATGGTAATGAGACACTTCAGTATCCAATGGTGGAATGAGCAAACAATGTTAAATGAAATTATAGAAACAAAACACTATTACACCAACTGAAGAATCATTCCTAAGTATGTGCTAATATGTATATGCTAACTTGAAACTAAACTTGTAGCTCTACAAAAATCGAATGCAAATCAACAAGATAACAACTAAACTAGAAATGAAATTTATACAAAAATAAACACAAGCAATCTAATCTATGAGAGTAAAATAGAGTATTAGGTTATTACTCAGAGTGAGGGGCCCTTCCCATGCTAAATAAACTTGCTTAAAATACAATCAACTGAAGTGAAGAAGATGCACAGTGAATCAACAACAGTCAATTCTCATTTTTGATCAAAAACTCTGTTTTTACATGGCAATTAACTCCTTAAAGATTCCTCACAAGAACAAACCTCTTACTTACAAAAACTTCATGAAACTAATGGCTCCCTCTCATAGCCCTATGAGGATTATTTATACATGAATAATCATTGAGGATTGGATGGGACCGAATCCCAATGCTCAGATTTCAAATATTTCATTTTTAGATAAAATCCTCAAAAATATGGGTTTTATTGCAATTTGGGCAGATTTGAGTTAGCAATCCACGCATATATTCAAAACCAATTCCCATTTTGAAAACGTACCCACGTGTTACTCAATTTTCCATCTTCTAGACAAAACCCATTTCGTAGAATTTCTATAGCTGATGCCATCTGCACGAAAATCAAGGCGCAAGTTGGCAGTTTGAGATTTTTACTAATTTTGGTAGAATATGTCCCCCTTAGATGTATGCCCACACATGTGAGCTAGGTTAATTTTGTCTCATGTGTCCACATGTAAACGTGACTTTGGAAAAAACCCATGTCCCCAGTTTTCCTCTAGAAGCTTTCCAAAATTTCGAATTATTTCTAGTACCGGATTAACACAGTTCGTACCGGATTAGAATAGTTGGGACCTGATTAGAACAGTTAGTACTAGAATCTTGTATGCAGGGGTTTAGTACCGGATGAACACAGTCAGGACTATGGGTACTGGACCAACACGATGGTCGTACCAGATGGAGCTAGTACCGAAATAGGCGCAATCTGGTACCAGATGAAGCTGGTACCGGAAGAGGTAGAGAGCTGGTGCCAGATGAACACAAAGGTAGTTCTGGATCACTGCAGAGTATTGGATGACATGGAGTGTGGGTATCGCATGACTGTTCAGGTACCGATTGACTGTAGAACCTTCTGGTACTGGATGACTTGGAGTATCGGATGACCTGCAATGCGGGTACCGAAATAGGAACAATACAGGTACCGAAACATGGATAGTGCATATACCGAAACCTGAAAAGTAAAAAACATGTTGCTTGGACATAGAAACATAGTATTAAACCATCATCGACAAAACTGTTGTATAATCATCCTTTTAATCACTAAAAGTATGGAAAATTATGTATTAACCACATAGGATGAATAACAAGAGATATTGCAGGTTTATGGTGTAATTAGCGATACATGATTGTTTTCATATTTCTGTGGTGAGGAGTTTCGAATTTATTTGCTAGATAATCCACAGTTGGTGTCATTTTTTTCATCGACATTTCGAATTCGAATCAGGATTCATCATCAGGACTAATCGTCAATTGATAGCTTGCTGATCTCAGTCAATTAATAGTTAAGATGCAGGACGTTTTTTAGATTTAACCTAGGTCGGTTGTCTAAAACCTAATTTATAGAGTTTTAAACAAAAATTAAACTAAATAATAAATTAATAAATTATTACTAAGGTTGAATGTAAAGGTTTTAATAGTGTTTTAGTTATATATATATATGTGTGTGTGTGTGTGTGTGTGTGTGTGTGTGTGTGTGTGTGTGTGTGTAAATGTAAGTCTAGGGTTTGAATTAGATTGACTTT
>JASDQU010370675.1:2393-12601 GCA_032191745.1 Picea mariana | reverse complement strand
TTTTAATAGTGTTATATGTGTGTGTGTGTGTGTGTGTGTGTGTAAATATAAGTCTAGGGTTTTTAGTTAGATTGACTTTTTATTTATTTTGTTAGTGCTTTTTATTGATTGAATTATATTTAGTTATGGTTTGGTTGTTTTTTAGGGTTAGAGTTAGATAGTGTTTTATTTTATTACTTATTAGTACTTTATGTTTAAATTTAATGTATAAAGTTTAGTGAGCTAATTACTACATTATGGAAATGAATCTTTGAGTTAGGTTTTAGTTGATTAGAATAATTTCAAAGGATTGTTTTTAGTAGTGTTAAATTGTGTAATTAGTATGATTATTAGTATTATTAGGTCTAAGTATTAAAGTTTTTTTGTATAAAAATAATCTTAATAAGTTTAGGGTACTAAGTGGATACATATATAAGAGAAACTGGGGTTTTAATATATATAGTGGCAAATGATTAGGGTATATGTAACTTAATTTATTGATATATATAGTAGTAAGTGTCTATAATTAGAATTTATAAAGTGGGTAATACGGAAAAATGCAATAAAAGAAACAAACATGAGAGTATACATTGTGTCAACACATAATATGCATGTTCAGTGTTTTATTACATCAAAACAATGTTATATATCAACACATTAAGATTTGACTTAAGATTTAATACACTAACAATATATTGAGAGAAAATTTCAACCACACACAAAAATAGGATCTAACTAGTTGGAGAGTATTTGTCATATCCAACTAGATCTAACAACCTATTAAAACCATCTTACGGACATTCTCAAATGACAATTAGATGAGGTTCATTATCCTTTTGTTCAACCATGCATGCTTCTTCTTAACGATTTACACAAGTATATTGTTCATACATACAAATATAGATTAGGCATAATGAAAGACATCAAAATTAAAACCCATTGCTAGCTAGCCTGTTCAGTACTCTATTGGCAGCCCCACACGATTTCGTTATGTGAACATGAAATTACTTCTTCTGTAGCTGCCTTCACCGCAATCTTGTAAACATGATCATTTTGAGATGATTATTGGATTATAAAAGATTTTAATTAATTCCTTAGGTTTGTGTTTTTGTCTTGTTTGATTCATGACTGAAAGCATGAATCAAACATGAAAACCTAGTTTGGTATTATATTTTCTATACAAGGCATTTCTTTTTAAGGGTCATTATGCTTATATCCAATTTAAATCCAACACTTGAATGCCTTATATTTGGAATATTTTAAGTATTGATATAATCTTTAAATTCTTAGATGGTTTGCATTTGAATTATGAGGATTCTTGTTTTGGTATATTTTAAACCCTTTGCAAAAAACTATGGTCATGCTAGTAGTCATGGGAATTGATGCGCAACTATAGTACCCTGTACTTAATCCACCCTGTTGGCATAGTGAATTAATAATCATTTCATTACAGGTTATAGGTTTTCATACTCTATATGCGAGGTTTTCATTACCAGGAATGGTAAATCTTCATGACCAAACCCTCGATTTTTATGCTATGATAACAAACATGTTTTGTTTTGTTTTTTTTCCCTTCGATACATTCAGATCTGTTCCTATCGCTCCTACCATCCAAACCTAAAACTGTTTTGAGTCATCCCTGATACATTCTAGTTGCATTTTTTATGGCTCCTGTTGTTCGTTTGGAGCCAAATGGCCGTCAAGCATTGCTATCTCACGGTGATGCGAATCCAACTAGATAAATTGTAATTGCATGCCAGAGACACGTTTTTGCAGGAGCGATCCTGAGCAAACCGTTAGGAATTAGTCCAAACTCTTTAAGACCCATTTCATAAATGGGGCCATTTACCTTCAACATAGGTAGATTCTTCAGAAACGAATCCATTTCAGAGGTATGTTTTGTTTTCTCGACAACATTTTCCCAGAAATTTTTGTTTCGCCTGAGTTTTATTTTTCCACTTTCCTCTCTGTGGGTGTGAGCATATGTAGAAAAAGGATGATTTATATCATAGACATGAGATAAAACCTGCTATCAAATACATGTGTGTTGATCCACAAGAGGACCATGCTACCACAGATCAAACTTTTGCTGCTGGTCAAAACCCATTAGGAAAAAATACCACGGTCTATTTTCATGCCTAGAAAGTCATTGGAGGAGGTTTTCCAATGTGATAAAGGATAGGTTTCCCGTGGCTCCTATTCATGAGCCAACTCAGGTGGTTTCAAACAAATCAATTGTCAAAGGTAGGAATGAAAAACAGAGTAATTCAAACTTAATTTTTACAAACAAGAGGATCAAGCAGGTTGATAATGTAATTATAAAAAAACTAAACCAATTTCCACACCATCATAAATTCGAATTTGTCAAATTACTGAAGTAGTTAATAGTTTTTTATTTTTGGATTTTATTTTGTTTAAAAAAAAATAAAACAAATAGATTTTTATGGCAGATTTTTACTATTTTAGACTAGCTACGAAAACCTGTAACTAGCTACAGAAACCTGCAGCTTATCTTTTTCTAAAAATCAGGTCTCTTTTAAATAAAAAATTAGAATTTGGTTATGAGTAATTGTCTAACTTATTCTTTTTTGGTTTTTCAGGGAATAGTAGATTTAGATGCTGATCTTCTGGGGGAGACATGTTCGATTTTGCTCTTGAATGATTACTATTTCTTTTGTTTTCCTTGTAAAAAAATTTAATAATTTTTTAAGAAAAAACCAACTCAGTTATGAGTGGTTGTTAGCCCTATAACTTTGTAATATTATTGATCTCATGAGATCTCATCCTATCTTGGGATTAGGAAAATAGGATTTCAAAAACACTTTAAATACTCTGCATTTTGTAAAGGAAGACATCTTGGCCTGGAACCATTGATGGACGAATGACTTTCAAGACTTAATGGAACAACATACAACATTTCGACTTTATTCCTTTGTGAATGTTGTTTCATTGATGTTTTGTTTTATTTAATCTTGATATATTAATATGTCGTGTAGCATTAGACTCATTGATATGCTATTTTTTAGGATATTCATGTTATAAATATTGTTCATGATTTGTTGTTCTAGATATTGAGATTGTGATCATCTTTTCAATTTGAATATCATGATTTTTCTGTGATATTTAGTTGAACAATGAAATTAATGTATTACACATATATTTCTCTTACTGTAATCATTTGTGATCATAAGATCATAGAATTAATATGTGTTCCCTTTTCCGTTCTTAAATCTCGGCTGCCAATACATTCTGTGGATTTATTCATAAAAGTTTCAGTATAAGTCTATTGCAGATTTATCTCGTAGGCAAGGTAGTTGGATGCTCTTGTTCACACAGAGGTTCAGACACACTTAACAAACTGACATCAAGTTATCTTTTCTGCTTCTAATTTCTGTTATTTTATGTATTAGTGAAACATGAAATTTTAGATCGGCTTTGACCATATGTACATCTTTGTTTCATAACTTAGTTAAATCAAGTTTCGTTAGATTTATAAAAAGAAAACAAAAAATATTTAAATGTTCTTTGTTTATCTGCTTCTCAAAAACAATCATCTTTACATTGATTTCATAAGTTTCCATTAAAACTTGCAACCTGTATATATACTGTCCATTAGTGATATTTTTTTATGTTTTCTTTTTTTGCTTGAATACATTTACAATAGTTATATTACAGTATGTATATATATTATAAGTTTTAACATTAGTTAGTTTACCCCCTTTCTTTATTTTTAGGACTTTAGATTGGCTAACGAAGCCATTAAACCCGTCAGAATAGGTCACACCAAACAACTTGGGTTACTTAGACAACCCCAGACTAGACCCGTTCTTCCAGTTGACGACTTGTCATTTTTTCTCGTCAACATACTCTGATGGGGTAATTTTGACATCTAAGAAATATCCTTCCCAGGCAGAATGCCCCATTTCCCATGAGCTTGTTCAGTACCTTGATGGGTTTGCCTAGTTATACCACAGGCCGGTACCTGCTGCCAACAGACTTGTTCAGTATCTCGACAGGTTAGCCTCTTACACCCATTTTCCATCAAAGGCTCATGTCCCAATCTTTACCCTTAAGATAAAATTTATAGATTGCTTTCACATAGGTTAATGGGGAAGCATCTTTGAAAACCTTTTTACAGGATGAGATGGTATTGAGTTGGAATATATTTTATAGATTGCCCATAAAAGATTGTTCGTATGAAAAATAGACTTTATGTATAGATATTAGTCAAAAGACATATCATGGTCAAACTTACTTAATGTGTGGTGGATGAGGTCATGAGAGAATGACCTAAAGGTGCCTCTAGTCCCCAAGTTCATCTTCTCCATATAAGATTGTGTTCCCTCAGAAGTAGAAGTTTCATTCACTCTCCTGCTACTATTTGATAAGAATGCTTGAATAACAAGTTCTGATATGAAACTAGGATGTACAAGTTACCTATGGGCATCGTTATGCAGACCTTAAAGATTTTGTAAATCCCCATAATATTTTAAAGATTAGGCTTATGAGTAACTGTTATTATTAATAGTCAAAAATTTGTATGTAATAATAAGAATAAATATCTTAAGTTGTTTTGGTTTTTGATGTTAGATCACCAATATTATCTTCATCTCATTTTATTTATTTGAAAAGAAACACGAAAAGATGTTGCATTTATTTAGAACTAGGTTAAATAGCATGCAACTTTTACTCTATCCTATCTAAGAACAAAAAATTAAATTTCATGTGTAAGAATATTTCCAATGTAACCATGTGCGTAATAGGTGTAGAAACACATTCATACTCAGGTTTGAAAGATAATCTTTAATGTATACCAGAATACGAAGAACTAGCTACTTTGACAATGATGTGAAGAGTTGTTGAAGAAGAGAGTGGTGCTTCAATATTGTTGTCGTCTAAAACCAATGTTCAATGTAATCTTGATGTTCTTGGTTCACTTCCTCATGTAGACCACTCTGCATGTCTTCCTCTATCATGCCACACAGATCATCTTCTTTTGGATGGTTTGTCTCTTGGATGCATACTAGATTTGGCCATATGCATGACAACAACTCCTCGATCTTAGGTTCTAGAAGTTTATCTCCATTGAATGTGGTACATGATTCTTTAGTCTCTCCTATAGGTTGGAAAGAGTGATTACAAAAGGATTTTAGATCTTCTTGTGGATGTATCTCATGGAACTCTTCTTCTTCTATCACTTTCGGAGAGGCAGATAGGTTCTTGACTATTTTCAAGATTTTCTCTTCCTAAAAGGAAGAGATCCCAACTGCTACTAGGATTTGAGAGAGTTCTGTTAAACTCTTGATCATCATTGAGTTCTTGTTGCTGGTTGATGGGTCCTGTTTCACACATGGATTAGTGTAGAGGGGGGTTCTTACAGTGCCCAAAACTGTTTTAAAAAACCCTAAAGAAATAAAAAGAAGCAAACTAAAATAAAATGTAAGAAAACCAATTATATACTTGAAGTGCCACCATGCTACTAGGACCCTGTTGTCACCAAGTTATTTGTTCACACAAGTTAGCTTCTCTTCTCATATATATAAAAAATGGCTAATATTAATAAAACACAAATTCTAACTACTGAAAGGAAGATGACAACCTATCTTTGGAGTAACCCCACTAAAGTGGATGTGTGGGCTCTTCCCTCACGTCTTATAGTCTTCTCTCTGCCCTTAGGTTGTCCTTAAAATAACACCACACTTGCATGAAAAGAAACATGCTTGCATGAAAAGAAACACACTTGCATGAAAGGAACATTCAAGGCTTTTGAGAAATAAAATCAACCTACCTATGCCCTAATCCCTTTAACACCTCCCCGACAATGGTGCCAAAATGTTGGGGCTATATATATGCACTATTAATTCCCACATTGAATTATCAACCAGGGCTCATAAGATTAGAGGTGCAAGTGCAGGATCAAAGCCTAGTCTAGCCTAATCTAAAACCGACAAAACAATCTTCAAACCCACGCTGCAGGGAATTAACACTAAGAATTCATCACTGGGACACAAGAATAACTTAGTGCTATAAAGGATTAGATCACAGTCTTTCAGGAACTCGAGGTGATGTTCATGTGATTAATTGTGGTAGCTTACTTAAGTCTTCTATCCTTCAATGATTATTTCCTATAGCGGATCCACTTTTAAATGCAATAAAAGAAACAAGCAAACGAAAATGAAATTCTCAACAGAAACTAAACTATGGGAAAGACAAATTACAATGAAAGAAAACTAATAATGACCAATAAGTGAAATTAATCTAAAATTGGATCCCAAGAACAATTCTTCAAATGGTTACAAGTGTCAACAAATATAAGAGTGCTCTACAGAAAAGGCATGAAAGAGGAATGGATATCTGCTTAATGGCAAGATTAGACAATGAGAAATGCACTCTTTTATGTTCAATCGAATTGCGGATTTGAAAATTTCTCATAAACAGTAAAAGAAATAAGAGTGTAAGAAGATGGTGCAATGGTATTAGAACAATTTCTTGTATACTATTCTATTGGATTTCCAAGCATAATTTTACAAATGAATATCAATGAATGGAATTGTAATGAGACACTTCAATATCCAATGGTCGAATGAGAAAACAATGTTAAATGAAATTATAGAAACAAAACACTATTACACCAACTGAAGAATCATTCCTAAGTCTGTGCTAATATGTATATGCTAACTTGAAACTAAACTTGCAGCTCTACAAAAATTGAATGCAAATCAACAAGATAACAACTAAACTAGAAATGAAATTTATACAAAAATAAACACAAGCAATCTAATCTATGAGAGTAAAATAGGGTAGCGGGGTATTAATTAGAATGAGGGGCCCTTCCCATGCTAAATAAACCTGCTTAAGAGACAATCAGCTCAAGTGAAGAAGATGCACAGTGAATCAACAACAATCAATTCTTCTTTTTGATCAAAAACTCTGTTTTTACATGGCAATTAACTCCTTAAAGCTTCCTCACAAGAACAAACCTCTTACTTACAAAAAATTTATGAAAATAATGGCTCCTTATAATATCCCTATGAGGATTATTTATACATGAATAATTATTGAGGAGTGGATGGGACCAAATCCCAATGATCATATTTCAAATATTTCATTTTTAGATAAAATCCTCAAAAATCTGGGTTTTATTGCAATTTGGGCAGATTCGAGTTAGGATTCACCCATATCTTCAAAACCAATTCCCATTTTGAAAAATTCCCCATGGATAACTCAATTTTACATATTCTAGAAAAAACCCATTTCGTAGAATTTCTAGATCTGATTTTGTTTGCACAAAAATCAAGGCCCAAGTTGGCCGTTTGAGATTTTTACTAATTTTGGCAGAATCAGTCCCCCTGATCTGTAGGTCCACATGTGTGATATGATTTAATTATTACACACGTTTCCCCATGTAAACGTGGCTCTGGACAAAACCCATGTCCCCGATTTTCCTCTAGAAGCTTTCCAAAATTTCGAATTATTTCTAGTACCGGATTAACACAGTTGGTACTAGATTAGAATAGTTAGTGCCAGAATATTGTAGGCAGGGGTTTAGTACTATATGAAAAAAATCACGACTATGGGTACTGGACCAATGCGATGGTAGTACCGGATGGAGCTAGTACCGAAATAGGCGCAATCTGGTATCGGATGAAGCTGGTACTGGAAGAGGCAGAGAGCTGGTACCGGATGAACACAAAGGTAGTTTCGGATCACTGCAGAGTATTGGATGACATGGAGTGTGGGTACTAGATGAATATGCAGGTATCGAATGAATTTATAACCTTCTGGTACCGGATTGCTTGGAGTATGCGATGACCTGCAATGCGGGTACCAGAACAGGAACAATACAGGTACCGAAACATGGACAATGCATATACCAGAATCTGAACAGTACAAAACATGTTGCTTGGACATAGAAACATAGGATTAAAACATCATCAAAAAAAATATTGTATAATCATCCTTTTAATCACTAAAAATATGGAAAATTATGTATTAACCACATAGGATGAATAACAAGAGATAATGGAGGTTTATGGTGTAATTAGCAATATATTATTGACGAAATGCGAGAAGAAGGTGTAATGATGACTGTATTTGTATGGTGAAAAGTATGACAAAACTGGAGCTCAACATTTCCATTATCATTCGCACCTCACTACCTCCAGGGGACTGTCATATGTACCTTCATGCTACAAACACTCGTATATGTACCTGTATCAAGACTTTGGTTAGCTCTAGAGATAGAGTGAAGAGGTGAGTTTTGAGGCCTGTAGGACAATGAAGAAGCGGGTTGTCAGGCTTGTAGGACACTGAAGAAGTGGGTTGTCATTCTCGTGAGCATTCTCTCAAGGTAAGAGAATTGTCGGGAGTGGATTTCCCATTGTGCCAAACTACAGTTATAGAGCTTTGAGACTTCGTGTCTGGACTGTTGTTGAATCCCCGAAAGGGAAGTGGGGAAACCGAAGGGATGTTGAGCAAAGAAGGGGCACACTTCCTGGGGTGGGACATACATGTGGGGATTGAGGGACTATAAGCTATTAGTTTGGGTTGGCACCCGTGTCTGATTTGTGTATTGTCAAAGAGACCTTAGCCTAGTTAGAAATCCTTTACCCAAGTGAAATTTAGCCCCAGCCCAGTGGTGACCCACTGTTGAGAGTTTATGAGCGGTGTGGTCTAAGGCTAGGAGGAATGTGGAAGGTCTGCATGCAGTTGGTGTTTATTTCATGAGATAAGTGTCTTTCATGTTCTTATTTTATTTACTGTGTGTATAACTATGTGTCTTCTACTATGGAATCTTTTTTATAATGGTGGTTACAAATTATTATTGGTATTCCGCTCAACTCTGTTCATATGCATAATATTTCAGTAACTTAATTGTGTGTTAACTCAGGTGTTGCGTTAATATTTATGCATTTGTTTTGAATGGTTTTCCTGTGTATGTTGCATGCATAATTTTTGTTATTATTTTGTATGAATCTATGCATTTGCAAAGTATTATTATGATTTAAATTGGTATTAGAGCTATTAAAAAAAAAGAGAGTTTTGTGTGGTGTGGCCCAGGATTGGTGGATGGGGACATTAAAAAGTGGTATCATAGCTCATTTTTCAACATTGATATTGGATGGGTTGAGTTAGAAGAACACTGAAGCAGAAATTCACAGAGAATTAATTTCTGGAGTATGTCTGCAACTTGTTTTATTAAATTATTGCAGTAAATTTGAGAGACATTTCGTGAGTAATGTGAAGAATTGAGCCAAAAAATTAAGTATACGAAATTTTATCCTATAATTGAGAATATTTGGGCTTGTAGATGGCCAAAAGTTGAAGTTACATAGCGGCCATGGAGCCCTTGAAAAAATTGAGGTGAAATTGGGCAAAAGCCCCAATTTTCGCAAAGTAATTCAAGACGAATTCAATGCACAAAAGGTGAATTTGAAGAGGGGGAAGGGTCAAATTTGTATATATAGATCAAATTTGGTTGTATTGAGATTAATTACAAGCTCTACTGAAGTCCATAGAAATAGTTGTGAAATCGAGCCTCTTTGGAAATTTGAAAAATAAGCAAAATTGAAATTAAGAATTGGGTATTTTTTTGTACGATGATTTTAGCATGACGTGGAGGCCACATGTCAACTGACATGGTAGAATAAATATGCATACTTCCACAATGGTAGGTACATGTTGGACGATATGACAGTTGGTGGGTGATGGGGAGCCATGTGGCAGGCCAACTGTTAGTCCCACGAAACCGCAGTAAGAAGTGGAAAATGGTTAAGTGTTGAGACTTCTCAGATGAACTTATGAAGGGAAGGTTACAATATTATGAGTATGTGATTCTGAGAGTCCAAGTAGATGGAAAAATGGTTAAGTGTTGAGACTTCTCGAATGGACTTATGAAAGGAAGGTTACAAGATTATGAGTTCGCGAAGGAAAAAAAAAGAATCTAAGTGTGGGTTGCATGTTCATGGAAGGTATGAAGATAGGTTATGAGTCTGCGAGTTTGCCACCAGTGGGCCCATGAATACAATAAAGTTTCTAAGAATGGGAGAAATTTAAGGGCGATGGAACATGAGAGTGTATTTTAGAGGCCACAAAAGTTTGAAGGGAAGAAATTAAGACATTAGACCCCTGGTGGAATAATTTTAACTGTCGATATCTAATTCGAAGATAATCAAATGGTGGATGAGCATCGAACCTAGGATGCTTGAGCTAACAAAATTCTCTTCCCT
>JASDQU010370674.1:33157-46162 GCA_032191745.1 Picea mariana | reverse complement strand
CCTTTAAGCCGATTTAGAAAATATTTTTAGGTTTATTCAGCTATAATATGGTGGCTGTAGAAGAGTGTCCTAAAACAACATGTGTCAAGTCTCAGTTCAAAAGAAGGATCAACAATTATGCGATTTAGACTTAGAGTTCGAAACAAGTGAGTAGAATCTACATGAGAAAGCATAATGATGAAAACATGAAGCATAAATGTGCCAATAGGAAGATGCATAGTTTGAGTTAGTTAATCAGCACATGCAATAAAACAAACCTTACCATTGCAAAAAATCTCCAAGCACTTCAGAATCAACAAAGATCAGAAGATGACATGTCAATTCTATCACACAAATTTCAACAAAATATCATCGGTCGAGAAGCAACATGAAGACATTTGAAATCATCAGATCAAAAGAAATAACAAACACCCATCAAAGACAATCATCAATCAAGATAAAACCCCCTACTCCCTCAATGAAGACAAAGAGATAGTATTAGGATCAAGCAGTAGAGGATTAGGCAATATGTTTGAAATTTTAGTTGGGGGGGTGGGGAGGGGGGCACTTTCCTTTAGCTTTTACAAGTGAAAGTAATGGGGGTTTGTTGCGGCCACAATAAATGGTGACACACTAGAAGAATCAATTATCTCTATCAATAGAGATGTTGGGCCTATACTTTAAATCTGAGTTTTAAACATAAGCTCAACAAGAATTCAAACAATTTTCCAATAGTCTTGGTTACCACAATCACGTCAAAATTCTAAAAGATATAACCCAATGTTTCTAGTACTAGTAATCTAAAACACATTTTTCAAAGAGATAATAATGAGATAAATTCTTTTACTAGCTGAACACTTCAGATTAGTTTTGGTTCAACCATGGGTTTTCACTAAAAATAACAGAAAAACATCTACATAAGTGTGTTCCTCATATTTATTTTCCCTGTATTGCTTCACTGCCATTGACTGTCCATAGACCCGACAAAGTTGCCTTGGTACCATACACGCATGGCCCCACTGCCAACAGGAATCTATAGCCCCGACGAGTTTACTTGTATTTCCCATACTATTAATAATGCTTTCAACTTACTTTTTCATTTCATAACATGCTCACCCTTTTAGATTTAGATATAGATATGCATATGCAGATAGGGTGTGAAGGAAGCAGGCTGATACGAGAGTTTCTTTGATTTGTTGAGTAAGTGTTATGCATTTTAGTTTAACCCGCAGGTCTCCCCAAAACCAACATAGTAATGGCCATTTTATTAATGTGAAGTGGATGGTGCTCAAAGAAAAAGATAGATAGACACTTTCCTATACTTATGGATTATCATGGTACGCTCAATAGGCACATGTGTTCCACCACAACTATCATTCCATACCTACAACTAATAACTTCGTGAATGCACATTCAAATAGAGCAGCCCATGCATATTATGACTTGTAAATTTTTTTTTCAGTATGTGACCAAAAGTGGAATATCCCCTCACCAAAATTTTAAAGAGTAATCCTAAAGGCAGACCAAGAAGTCAATTCAACTCAGGGAACATATCAACATTCAGATCAAAGATGGAAGCAATATGTACAAGAAAAAAGTAAGCACTAAAATTAGAAATCAATTTGTGGAAAATAAAACTAAACTAAAAGAAATCTAAAGCTAGAATGCTAGTCATCAAAAGGATGGAAACTCACTAAAAGAATGAAAAAAGAATCCAACAATAAGTAATAAATCTGGTGCAACAATAATGAAAGTGTTTTTAGTGGACACTCAACAGTAAGCCAAGGGAAATCAACAATAAAGAAAAGTAATCCAATCAATATCAAGCCCAATGAAAAGATTCCCAGAGTTTCTGATCTGAAATGAAGAACGAACCAGATACACGAATCAATGATCTAGTGTAAAATATTTGCAACACAATTCTCCACCCCAATTGTCACATACAATTCTTGTTTCATTTAGTGCAACAAAATAATCATCTAAGAATCTAGCAAAATGGGTTAATATAGATGCTCAATCAAAACATATTTTCAAAAAATCAATTACATGGAAAAATTCACAAACCCATAAGCTCTTATGATTTCGTGACATGAGCAATTCCTTTGCATATTTGAAAACAATCAATTTTTTAAACAGAAAACATGTTTCATATTTCTCACCAAAGCGTCATTTTCTCTTTGCTAGAAAAATTTTCAATAACCACAAAGATTCAAATAATTTGATCTGATAAGGAAACAAAGAGAAACTACAGTTATGAAGGTCACTAAAACAATCATGTAAAGGACTCCCAACATCAACTAGATCACAAACAAATATGTGGATAGATGAATGAGGCAAAATATATTTCTGATCAACTATTGAATTGGTGACAATCTTGGTTCATTAATAAAACATTGCTTCCAAGGAATCTTAGCAGCCAAGTTCAGATTAACACTTCCCTAAGTTACTTTCATTTCAAGAGAAAAAAAAAACATTGAACTGTTGGTTGCACAAGCCATTTCCCCAACTTGCATAACAAAAGAGAATGGCATGATGAGCTTTTAGAGAGTTTGAGAATAAATCTTCATTTTAAATCACTAACTTATTGAAATGAAAAATGACTAAAAAGAAAAGTAAAGACCGAAATTAAATTGATCCTAGGAAAAACATGTTAGTCTAATGTAAGCTTAAACTAAGTGGGTTCTCATAAAACTTATGCAAATGTCAATGTTGTTATCAAGTATTCATCTGTTGTTCATTCAGTCATCTACCACGACCTTTTTCCAAAGGCATAAGCATTGTGTTTTTCCCGCAATATTCCACTTAACATGAAGGTTAGTGTTATGGATTGTTGTGAGATTTGGATCCTCTAGACACAATGTCTTGTTCCTGGATTCAAAATCAATCAAATTAAGCAAACAAGGCCATAATACCGCAATCCCATATATCTTATAAAGATATGAATCTGTCAACAAATGTGAGTCAAAAAAATATGATTGAAAGATTATCAACATTGTATCCCAAGGCCTTTGTTTTCTGTGATTAGTTACAGTAATAATGTGAAACATTAGCATGCTCATCTTCAGCCTTGTGAGAGGTAAGAGGAGATGATTATGAAAAGAAAGCAACTAAGATGGTCTGGGAAGATGTGAAGGATCTCAGTTTACAACCTAGATGGATTAACTTCCCCAACCCCATTGAAAAATACAATCAGAAATCCAAATGGAATTAAGTAATTAAGATCAGATTTATAATAAGTGATAAAATTGGTATGATGGGAAAATCCATGAAATCGATATCTTCAATCTCCCAAGAGTGTTCCAAGTAGAGAAACCATGAATTTCACTTCCTTGAGATTACATGTCACATAGAATGTAGAGATGATGAAATGAAAAAGAAGGGTGTGTAGCTTGCCTCTCTACTAGATAGGTTTTCTGTTAAAAATAACGAGACATATAATCCGGAAAACAAAAAATCAGCAAGCTTATGACTACGAGAGATCAAATAGAAGATATTCCAAACTAACCCAAACAATACTTATCTTTTTTTTTATCATGAATAAACTGATTTTTGGGTTCAAGGAGTGTTGAAGAGTGTGGGTCCCAATAGATTGACGAGTTACATCCCACAAGAAATTCACCTCTTGAAAATGATTACCATGGTCGAGGTTGAAATAGATGTTGAGAACTCTAAAATTAAAAACCTTAGAAGTTGCATGGAGATATTCCATCAAGTTATTTACAACTCCAAGGATTTGAATGGATTCAACATGAGATAAGTGTATAGTTCTCAGCCATGATAAAAACCAAATTTCTCAAGAATGTAACCATAATGAGTGACCAAAAATCAACAAATCTAAATGATGGAATATACTCTTCAAGAAAATATTAGGTCCAAAAATTGACTGGATTGACAATGCTAAGATTGAGTCTTTAGTTGATCGGTGATATGGGGAATAAAAAGATTGATTCCCAAGTATTTTTTTGAAAAAGATATCAACAAAATATTTAAATGACCATGTTGTCCATAATTATCAAAACCTGCATCTAGATAGTGTAATTGAATGTCTCCTGTTGTCGTGTATGAGAGGAAGTTTGGACAAATATAGTTGGAAGACAAAAGATGAAACTTATCCTTGAAAAACTAACTAAACAGAGCTTAATACATGTGCATCCGGTGCCCATAAATTAAAACTAAAAGTGCTAACGAAAAATAACTCAAACGAAAACAAAAGTAAACTAAGCTCACCATGCTAAACTAATTTATACAGAAAATTCATGTTGGTTGAAAGTGAGCAAAGAAAAGAATGAATGTGAAAGGAATGATTTGGATAACTCCAAACCCAAGGAAAAATAATCATCTAAATAGATTACAAGGATTTGTAGTGGCTTGAATTTCAAATGGAAAGAGTTTTAATACTCAGAATTTAGATTCAATGTGTACAGGACAATAAGATCAACACTCATAAGAAATTTAGTCAAGCAAAAGCTTCCAATTAGAATCATATTCATATGAGGGTTGAATACATTTGAGTGCTCATTTTCATCCCAAGAGGAGCTAAATAGTATCTTTTTTTTAATTACTCCACTTGTAAGATGAAAACATGCTTGGAAAAAATTTGACATGATGATCATGCATGAAACCAGTGATCTAAAAATCACCCAACACAGAAAATTTGAGGCTGAGCCGAAGTAAATTTTTCCCATATATAAAATTAAATTCAAAAATTGGTTGACGAGAAAGTTAATGGTCAAGCCTTTTATTTCTGTCCATCTTGAATGAGAATTTCATACATTGTTTATCCAACAGTAAATAACGTGAAAAGGAAAACATAAAACTAATTAACAAACTAGAAAGAAAAAGTGAGTTCTGCAAATAAGATATACTAGCTTATTCTACCCTACTCCTATCCTACGCTACAAATGACAGAGAACTGAGCTATGTAAATTCATAATGCAAATGCAACCATCCTTTTAATTCCAAGCCAACAAACACATGTTCATGACAAAATATTAGAAACAGATCTTAGAATAAAAATAATGTAAATATAGGAAAAATTAAAACATGATAAACTCTATCCACTATATTCGAAATGTGACAACAATAATTCACGGGGAATCTACCTAAGTAGGATCTCTCCAACCGTGTTCCAATTTTGTCATGAGATTCTACATTCTGTCATAGAATTGATGGAGGGAGTTCAATGGAAAGTGGCATACCAAATGAAAATTGTGCATAGAATATGTGTGAGGTATTCGTGGTGAGATAATATTCATGCTAATGGAGTTGTCTATCCCCGAAAACAAACCAAAAGAATGAGGGCCTGGCGTTATCATAAACTGAAGTGCCTCATTATCTTGGAAAGCCTCCTTGGACTCATACTTCAAGCAACCATCTACTTGAGATAGACTAGTGGAATCAAATGATATACATATGATAGCATCCACCAAAGTATGAAAGATAGTTTCAAAGGAATGGTGAGATCCACTAGTATCAACAATATTAACTAAAGGGCTACTTGGACAAGAAGATTCTCTATTTATAAAAAATGAAGAAGAAAGAGAAGAAGACATCCTTTGATACACATTTTCTACATAATTCTCTTCATCCCATGAAAAAGGTCGATAAGGCTTGGTCGTAATTAGTTCATGGGAAGAGGCCTTATCCTCTATGTCTTCCAAATGCATATCACCACCTTCAAGTACTTCAAAATGGGTTGACCCCATTGAATTTATTTGAATAAAACAATGGGTGGCTTCGTGCAAAGTTAAACCATTAAAGAGATCAAGATATAAATAAAAGTAAGTGGAAGAATTAAGAGAATGAAAAGCTTCTCTAGAACAAGAGGCATTTTCAAAAAAGTGGCTCTCTGAATGGCAGTTCCTTCTCTTTAAGAGCATGGGTTACTGATTGTGAATAGATAGGCTTCACACTAGGTGTGATTTCACAATCAACATGTTCCTCCACCACATGGTATTCCTCTTTCAAGTCAGAAGTGGATTCTTGTGATGAAAGAGGTATGTCCTGTATGTTTAATTCTTCTCCTGAAGTGATAATATCAGTGTGATTTTTTTGCTCCTACACAATATGCGAATCTGAAATGTTTTCCAAAACATATTCATGATTTGAAGAGAGAAGTAAGACACAAGAATTATTAGAACAAGAAGGTTCAATAACTAATACATCAGTAGGAAGAAAACATTCTTGCTCTATGTCAATAATACCAGGAGAATTTATAACAATAGGACAATCCAAATCATAAAACTAATTCAAAAATATCCATGGGTGAGAAAGGATTCATGTTAAGTTGGTCTAGATTTTCTTTATTTACAAAATGATCAACATTCATGTCTTTCCCCATAGCTTCCTCTTCCATTTCTTGTGATGGAGAAGATGAGATAGAATAATGAGAACCTGATATAACCATCGGTGTGACCGAAGTGCCCCATTATCAATAGGAAAATCCTCCTCTTGGTCAACTACAAACAAATATGAAATCGAATTTACAACACGAGAGGTCTCTTTTTCATCACAAGGAAGAAAATGAGGGATGGAGTAGTAAGAGAATACATATGCTTCTTCCGAAAAAGAAGTATCTCCATGATCTATATTCCCCTATAATAAATAAATATCTAACCATATGGAGTCTAACTAAGTGTTGACGCTTGAATCTGTCAAGACTGAAATGACAACCTCATGAGTACATTAGTCCCCCTTCATTTTTTGAGAGGTGGTTCTCCACTTTGGCTAAACGATATATCTTTGAATATCTTGGATTAGGGGGAGTACTAGGTAGCAAACCCCAAATATTTAGTGCTTGGATTTATATGAAATATGGTTCTTCAATAACCCAATATGATCTTTATGTGTGACAAAATTCTTTTAATGAGAAAAGATTGAAGGAGGGCTTCAACATCATAATTAAATTGTGATCAACATCACACACAATCTTCTTAATAATATATAAATACATCCATATCTTCTTCATAGGAGAGAATGCTTTGATCATATCAAATAATTTTAACAGAGTACTACAATCAAGATCAAAAGAGAATTTGATAGGTCAACCTCAAATACCTCATATTCATAAATCTGGGTTACAAGATACAATCAAGATCAACCTCGAAGCAATTCTTTGTGGAGTTTTATTCATGAAAAGATGTTCTTCATTACAACAAGATTTGACAGCCATGTATGTAGTTGCAAATACTCCATGATCATATGAGAAAATAAATTAGAAGAATATAAGAAAAACACTCAACAACTCGGTCTTGTGCCCAACTATGAGATTCAAGCATAAAACTATGAGAAGTGGTGTAGAAGAATATATATAAACAAAAAAAATAGAGAAGATGGATTATGTATCCATGGCTGTACCTTCTTCTTTCTTTGATCTTCTGCCCTGCCCCTCTGACAATATTGATTCTTGGACCTCTTGATGAAGTGTCTCTTCTCTTTTTAAGAAGAGATTTTCTAACTACCTGAGCAATTTGGATTTTCTTCCTCTCTTGAAATTCCCGTACAAGTTTCTTATTGAAACATTCCCTTTAATTAATGACTCATTAATTCCTCATAAATGAATTCACATCATTAATACAAGTACATTGAAAGTGGGTCTCTCTCCTTCCTTTTTTAATAAAAGTTTTAATTAAACTTTTTTCTTTTTTCTTTTTTAAAATTTAATTAATTTTCCACTAAAAGAGGAAGACTGTAATTTAATTTTCTAGAAGTGAAAATAAACTTTTATCTAATTAAAACACTTCTCATGTGCTCTTAATCGTCTTAAATTTCCAACGATATAAAATTTTCCCAAATCCGTCGCCTGGATCTCAAGATACGAGCTTGTGAAGTTGAGTTGTCACACATGCCCATTAAAAAATGCAGCTGACTGATATTTTAATTTCTAAGAAAAATGTATCAACCTTCAGCACTTGAAACCTATACCACCATATTCTATGTCGAAATACCTTTCCAACTCTATAAAGTTTGCTGCAAACGAAGGTTGGGAGCTCAAGATATAGTCTTTTTAAGATTGTGACTCAACCACCGTACATGAAGTTAGCTTGGTAAGTGTGGACCCTTGATTTAATTTTGACCTCCTTTGTTGAATTTCGACTTTTATTCATTATTCTTATCCCACATGTATGAGAATAAAAAGGTCTTAGTGGTATATAATGTTAAGTGTAACATACACTTGACAAGAAATAAAGAAGAGAGGGGACTAGGGAGCTTGGAGTATTTGACCCTTGGAAAATCGTTGAATACAATAATAATTTTGCATGCCCAGTCAACCACAAATATGCCCAGTAAGCAATGATGAGTCACCCAACCAAATGTTGCCACATGTCATCACTCGATAGGCCAACAATCTGCCAATAAGAATCTTGTCATATGCCATCTAATAAATCACGCGATGTGTCACTTTTTGTATGCTGCCACGTGTCTCCATTAATTAGTTTCCATGTGGCACCATCCATTTAACTGCCATGTGTCACTTGGAGATGTTCCTCATAGAACTTAAGATAATAAAAATATTATTAAAATAATATGGTGGGTTCGCGAGTTTACGTGAATGCATAGGTAGGTGAGGAAATCACCACGGACCCGCGGTAATACTTAGTAAAAAATGAGTGTGAAAAATTCTAAGTGTAGGTTAAGTGGAGAGGAGAGGTAAGTAGTAGTAAAAAGAAGTTGTAAAATGTTCTAAGTCTTGAGAATCAGTCAGTCGGACTTGCAAATAACATACGAAATAAAAATTATCAACCCTTACCAACCCACGGTAACTCATATATTTGACTAAGTGTTGGAGGAGTTACATAGTAAAAAGTAGTTAAAAGAGTTGTGTGCATTATGAAGGTGGCGGAAGTCAAAGTGCATTGTGAGGGTAGCAGAGATAACACATACTCTTAAGAAACATCACCAACCCACAAACCTGTGGTAAGCCATAGTAAATAAGACTAAGTCTGGAAAGTATATAATGGGTCACGTGAAATATGGAAAATATGAAAATGAAAAGAAATACATGGGAAATAAATGAATTACGTGAAGTTTGGGAAAGGGAAAAGGAAATAAAGGAAAAATGGATTAATGAAAATGGAAAGGAAATAAAAAGAAATGGGAAAATAAAGGAAAAGGTAAATGAAAGTGAACGTGGAAAGGAATAAGGAAAAATGGCTAAGTGTGGAAAATGGTAAGGGGAAAATGAAAGTAATGAGACAATGGGGAAAAATGACTAAGTATAAAATGAGAGAATGAAAAGAGAGGAGAGAACATGTCACTTAGAACATTTTTCATATTTCTTTTTGTAATACCTCCATTGGACTTATGGACAAAAGTATGCGTATCTTGGTCATGGAGACTCTGTCTTTGATTCCGCGAAATGCATGGCGAAGCTGATACCAGGGGCTATGTAATGAACACATAATAGTTCAAAAATATTCATCTTCCAATATCATTTTTTTTTATCATTCAAGGAGCAGGAATATGTAGGTGACCAAATTTTGGTCAACACTAAGCCATTAGCATTTTCAACATTTTCATTTAAATTCAAATCAACATGTAAAGGAACATTAAAACATGATTTGGATTCTTCATTTAGTTTCTCATATGTTTCATTTGTAATGGCTCATATGTTTCATTTGTAAGAGAAACTAAACAAGAAATCAAATTACTGTTAGAAAACCTATCATCTAGAGGAAATCTATAGCAAAGATGAGTAAATATGATAACAAAATATTTAAGAGATTCATCTTCATTCTTCCTAAGCTCTAAAATTTCTTCACACAATTCATCATGGTCATAATTCTCAAAAGCATGCAAAAAATCACGCATAAATTGTTCCCATGTGTGAATAGAGGCGATCGGTAAAGTCTTGCATCAACTCTTAACCCGGCTTGCAAAAGTGAGACTGGACAGCCTACAAATGGAACTTCTATTAGTAATCTTGTGAGAACAACAAAATTTCCATAATCTTGAAGCATGCCCAGATGTAGAGGTTTCACCCTTGCCATCAAATTTAAGTTGTGACAAGAAATGTAAAATCTTTCTAGGATGTTTGGGAGGTACAATACCAGAAAAACACCTCCATAAAGGGATATGGGATGGAGCCATGAGTAAATCAAAACAATTAAGAAAAATGGACTCCAGAGGCTCATCTTGTCATCTAGCCCTTCTTCTAGTGCCATTTCTGTTGATGGGTCCAAATGGCCTTTCAAGCAGGTAAGGGAGAATGCCCAATGACATGTCCCAATTAGACCCAATCTCGTTTGGTGTAGCGTTTCCCGTGAGTATATGGGCTCGCTGCCACTTAGAATTAAAAGAAGGAAAGAGGAAAAATAACGAACTGTCCCCAAAATTTCTAATTAATCCTAAGTCTAAGCTAAACTAAAAACAAACTAATTTAGTCTATCTACTTTTAACCTATCCCGCAGGAGAAAAACTAATAGATGAGCACAACTTAAAATGATACTTTGACATCATAAATAATTCATGGCAACCAAAATCATATTATAACAATAATATTACATATATCATCCCAAATAGTTGAAGTAGAGAACTATAACATCATCCATGCTCTCAATAAAAATCACAACAACATAAGGATTGTAGATACTAACCACATAAATAGTTCACATGATCAATACCTAGAAAACTTAAACCACAAATACAAGTGTAGAATAGTCTCACAAGCATTTGTAAACGTTTATGACTTCAAAATGTCTTATGCTATTTCTTAAATCAGAAGTAATAGTACTATCTTTCATTACAAAAGACAAAAGTCTCCATTACATTCAACTAGCTCTCCTTTATAATATAAGAGAGACTCTTCAACTCTCATGGCTGTTTGTTTCATTTGCCCCCAATTTCTTTTTACATCTTCTAAATTTTATATGTAGGAGTTACAAATGGAATATGAAGAGATCCCTTGGTGGTTACATTTTCCCTATGGCAGTTTATAAACGATATTTATGAGAAAATATTGTTCACTCAACTCATTGGTGTCGTCTTCTAAATTTTGTGAGTCATTCTGGGAAATTCTAGTCCCGGTCTATTGAATGAGATCATTCTAGTTTATTCTCCTCTATCTCATCTTTCTATCAAGCCTTCCCTGGTCTGATTTCGTATCCTGTAGCTTGAGATATGACTATTTGAAGTCTGCATAGCCGGTTCCTTATCCAAATTCAAGTTTCTTATGTGTTTTGAATTTTCAGGCATTTTCCACCCAATATATGCTAGCATACTCTATCCTAGTCGGTTCCTCTCTCCTCCAGTGTTCCATCGAACTTTCCTAGGCCTGATTTAATTTCTCGTAGCTCCAAATATGGCTTCCTGAAGTTTGCATGTCTATTTCTGCCTCTGAATTTGTGGTCTGATGTTTTCTAATTTTTTTTTTCTATGTCTTTTTTCATCGTTCTAGTCTAGATACCTATGCCATTGCATTCCTTTGTCCGATACCTTTCCAACAAGGTCTCATGGACCCAATTCCGACACTTGTAAAAAAATTTATGCCCATTTAAAGATCATTGCTCAACAACCATTGATATATCCTGTGGGTGAATCTAGACCATGGATCTTCAACTTGCAAAGATGAGTCCCACATGCATAAGAGAGTTCATCAAATAATAGTTCAAATGGTTTATCCCCTATGGATCATTTGAATACGAATCTGGGCAGGCATGGGACCTGTGGCTCACAGTTAATTTCAACCAATTTTTCTTTTTTTTTGAAATTAGGAAAATAATTAAAATATTAAAGTATAATATAATAAAATAAAAATTAAAAAATTATTTACATTATTTTATAATTTTTTATAATAATTTACAAAGTTAAAAACAAAAATCTACCCCTAATCCTATGTTATCAAAGATAAATTAAAATTAACTAAATTAATCACCACCCGTTAATGTAAAAATAAAAATTACTAAGGTTAAAATTAATAAAACAATAATAATTACTCTACCCCATGGATTTGAACCTCTAATCTCCAAGGAAGAAACACATGTTCTTAACCAATAGACCCATTCAAGTTTGTTATTAATCTTACCTACGAGAAATATCCCTTAAAATTTAAAATTGAAATTAAATAAAACAAATAAAATTAAAACAATAAAATCAAATAAATAAATAAAAATAAATAAAAAAAAAATATCAAACAAAAGAAATAAAATTAAAGAAATGAAATATAAAAAAAAAAAAATTAAAAAAGAAGAAGAAATAAAATAAACAAAATAAAAATATAATACCCCCCATAGTCATCGTCGAGATTTTTTGTATGACTTAACCCTCACCTCACTCCCAACTCCCTACGACGACTTGATATCGTCAATCACCTCACAACCTTTTTCGTCGACGACTACCTTGACTTACTTCCTCGACGAGTCCATTCAAACGAACTTCAAAAACAATATATTAAATAATATTAAAAAAAAGATGCACACATTTCAAGTGAATATTATAATAATATCTCAGTTATGGTTTGGTCGGGTCGTCGGTGTTTGGGTAGGTGAGGGTGCGGTAAAATGTGGTGAAATCATTGACGATGACGTCGACGATCCACCCAAGCTCGTACTCCCGACACTATTAACATGGATACATAAACCTTAAAAAAAAACATTAAAATATTCCCCCTCGTTTGCACATTTTCCATTATTATACTTAAATTAATATTCCAATGAAACATGCTTGGTTTGGACATGAAAGAATACCTCCTACCACATATATCAATTAAATTCTTCACAATAAAAGTAATCACAAGTCATGTTGCAAAATTTTGTTGAGAATTTCATGGTATTTGAAAAAATAAATTTTTTAAGGAGGATAATAGGGTTCCCATGCTATTTTGGGAGGGTAGGACGACATTCTTAAAAAATAGGAAATTCTTTGAAAATAGGGAGTTCTTCCTAAATATAGGGAATCCTAAAATATATGACTTGGGATAGTACAAGAGGTTTCTGTGTGTGAAGGGGAAAATAGAGGTAAGAATGTAAGTACAAGTTAGGGTTTAGTAAAAGGTAAAAATAATTAGAGTTACAAAATGAAAAAAGAAAA